>PVJX010002407.1:0-112530 GCA_004027295.1 Dolichotis patagonum | reverse complement strand
GATGTTATAGAAAAAAATTCCTCTAAACTGGAAATGGGCAAAATATGCCGATATCACACCCTTAGGTGTAAATACAGTAGCTGATTCCTAGTGGCACCATGCAAGTGTACATGAGCAGTACTTGATTCTGTCTCTCCAGTTGGCTCTAGCATTTAGGTTTTTAGTTACGTTTGTTTTGCCATATCTTCCAAATTGCTCCCAGAAAAGGTGCATTTCATGACTTGAATCATCACATCCTAAAACTGTTCTTTCCTTCATATCAATATTCTTAAGTAGCTGGTTGACCAAAAGATCAGTTGGTGATCTAGGAAACCTGTGATCCAAGACTTTTTCTTAGCTCTGACATAGAGTTTTAAGTTGGAAAAGAATCTTTTTAGAAACACATTTCTACTGTCACATCACTCTAGGGGGAGGACAGCCAGACTGCTGTTATTCTGGGTGGGAGAACAGCTTAGCAATATGCAGTTACAGCTTCTCGCACCAACGTGGTATCAGGCTGAACCTCAGCCCAACTCTGATATTTATGAAATGTTTGTATTGTTTGCTTGCACTTATTCAAGTTACCAGACCTCTCCAATTTTTTGGTAAACATAAGTAGAAAAACTCATTGTCACACAGTTATATGTATACTTAAATATTAAAAGTGGTTACATTTTTTGTTTACAGTGTATTCTTATACCCAGCACGGTTTACAAAGCATGGTTGATGTTCAAAAAAAATTTCAGTACAGCCAATGGCTATTCCTTTGCCCTGGTGTCGGCATAGCTGTGTGAGTTCCACAAATCATGCCGGTGTGCTGCACCTTCTGTTCTGAAAAACATCGTTAGAGGTCTGACCAGAAAGAAGGAGCCACTGGACTGCAATCAGAGAGAATTTAGCGCAAGGACTTGATTACCCAAAAAACTATAAGAGCTGAGAAGATTAAAAGAAGGTGGCCAAAAGTCAACATCATCATATTACAGGGATACATGCATACCCATGGTTTTTGGTTTTTTGGATTTGGTACCTGGAATCGAACTTAGGACCTGACACTTGCCAGACTGGTGCTTATGCCACTGAGCCACGTACCCAGCCCCACATATCCGTGTTTTTAACAGCACAATTTGTAATAGCTGGATCTTGGGAACAGCACACGTCCCTCAGTGGATGAATGGATAAAGAAAATGTGGTATTTATACATAATAGAATACTATGCTGCCATAAAGATAAACTTGAGCCATTCTATGAAAGTGGGTGCAACTTGATTTTTTTGTTTTGTTTTTGTTTTTTGGTACTGGTGATTGAATTCATGACCTTATGCGTGCCAGGCAGGCACTTGTACCACTGAGCTATATCCCCAGCCCCAATGGATGCAACTTGAGAACAGGCTATTCAGTGAAATAAGTTAGACACACAAGCTCAAATATTGCATGAGAAACACAAAAAGCAGAGATAAATAAGAAATAGGGAGACATTCAAATACTTCCCCAAACTACAAATTCCTTCATTTAAACAATATTTCAATATATGTCATTTATTGTACTAGTATAGCTTAGTTTGTTGCAAAGAAACAGTTGTTATGTTTCTTTTTTACAAGCATCTTTTTGGTAAGTCTTATACTCTAAGTAACTTTTTTGAAGATCACAAAACACAGTATAATAACTATTGTTATTTTATTATTTGATTATGAAATTTTTGGTTTTTAATAAAATAAAAATTTATAAAGAGGGTGGAAGGCAACCCAGAGATTAGGACCTACAGGAAGACACACACTGCCCCAGAAGGACCAGTGGAAGAAGTGATGTCACGTAGCCAGGACCATAGGTCAGACCTGGGGCAGGGCAAGGAGTCAGGGCCAGGCAGGTGCCAGAGCAGAGCAAAGAGAAGGATACCCTGCTTCTCCCTTCCTTTTGCCTTCATCTTCTGCTAGCCAGATGCTGCCAACACCTGCAACACTGATACAAAGGACACAGACCCTGTCCCTCCATCCCAACCTACACGGTACCCAGCACAGCAGGCAAGGACCAGGAACAGACCCAAGAACAGACAGATGACAGGCCGGCCAGAGCCAAAGGAAGACACTCTCCAGGTAGTGCCAACCCTGTGCTCTCCATCTCCTGCGGGGCTCTCCATCCAGCCCAGGTCCTCTCCCTCGTACCTCCTTGCCCAGTGTGACCACATTGAGGACCGCTCCCCAACATCCCCTGGTCTCGACAGACCCCTGTAGGGGGCACCTGCCTACCTTCACTTGCTGCTTCTCCAGCCAGGCCGACGCGAACCCAGCCAAGCAGACCCTGCTCCAGAGCTTGCCCACCCGCTTCAGAGCCGATTTTACCCCAACAACCGGCCAACAATGCCAGGGATTCCAGGCGGAGTCTTGGGGGTGCAGGCAAACCTCTGAGTTTTAGTGGTATGAGTCAGTCAGTCCCCATTATCACAATTCTAGGCCTGCATTTTGCAATGAATACTTTTCATGGGCAGTCATTGGCCCTGCACGTGTTATGATTCATCAGTGAGAATTTCATTTGCACTCTAGAATAAAGAGAACCCCCAAACTAAGCCATGTTCTAATTTCTGTTTATAGAATCATCCATGAGGCATTTGCTCCCCTACCCTGCCAGCACCCCAGCACTAGGGATTGAGCCCAGGGCCTTCTCAATGAACGGCACCCCCAACACTTTGTGTTTTCTATTTTGAGACGGGATCTTCCTGAATTACTAAGTTGCATTTACCTTTACAGTAATCCCATGCCATTGTGGCAAGGTGACCCTCACAGCTATTGACATTTCTGCCTGGAAAAATTAGAAAATTAAAGTGAGGATCTGGATATTCATAGCTGCAAAGTTATGGAAACCCGTCCTACAACTCTGCCTTAAGACACCAAGTGTCAGGACTGCGGTCCAAAACTTCTGGACTTTGCAGAGAAATATCTTTCCATCTGGCTTGCACTTAATGACTACATTACTTTCCCTCCCCCGAATTTCATATCTCTGATCACCTCAAAACGCGCACACCTTCCTTCCCTCGTCCCAGCTGTCTGCTCACTGCCGTGTGCATTGTCAGCAGCTGCTTCCAGATGAAGTGCAGATAAATGGCCCCCAGCGTCCCCGGCTTGCCTTGTGCTGGGTCTTTGTGATGACGGCAGCAGACTCCTAGGAGGAAGACTCCTGACTGTCTGCGGTTCATTGAACCCAGATGGATCCCAGCAGCTGGAAGGATGGATTTGCTACCTGAGGCCAGCAGTTGTGTCCCCGAGCGTGACTCCGCCTGCTGACCCTTGTATAACGAATTACAGTGGAGGGGACATTGATCACCCTTTCCATCTTGTGACGAGTGCTGGAGCTTGAAACTGATGTTTCTGAAACCCCTGGTAAGTTTCCATGCCTCACGGAGGCAAGCGAGGCAGGTAGTCAATAAATAATGCTGTATTCTAGGGGCACACCCACTCCTCTCACCACACGGGCTAAATTCTGCCAACAGGCGGGTGTGCAGTTAGCGTCACCTGCAGGGCAAGGCCTCCAGGAAAACCCGTCTCTGGCTGATCTTAGAGTAAGCGAATATGCTAATGCTTCACGGACCTTTCTGCGTTTGATGCTTACTTGCCAGGTGACTTTGAAAGGCATCTGGTCTACCTGGATGCTCATCTGCGGGCAGCAGGCCATGGCACAGCGTGAGGGAATGATAGGACACAGATTCAGACACACCACTCCCAGTGCGGTGGCAGGCGCCGGTTCAAGGCAGGGTAAGGTCGGGTGAGCCGTCTGGAATGACCATGAGGGACATCGAACGTTTACACTGGCCACATAAATCCCCTTGCATCTGTGCTCCCCAGGCAATGCTCCCGCTGTCACCTCGACTTTCCAAGTACTCTTGGGTGTGAGGGTGACCTGGCGTCTTAGTCACGTCCTAGCCTATACTAGTGACAGGAACATTTTCCATTATGCAAAATAAATAATGAGCAACAAGTTCAACATAAGACAAATCAGTTAAGGAGTGCGTATGTTTAGTCAAAGCTAAGAGGTAGTTCCTGTATTCTAGCTGCATTCCTTTGGGTGGAAGTTGGTGAAAGAGTGGAAAGGTTTTTAGCATTTCTTCTTGGACAGTTTTCTGGCTGTTCTGTGCAGAGTCCTCTCTTCCCCAAGAAGATGGCAAGTTGCCTGGAAGCAGGATTCATTTTTTTTCCTGATATTTTTGCATAGTCTATAGTACATAGTACAAAGTGAAGGATACACTGAAAGTCACTTAAAACTTACTTTGCTTTCTGGAAAGCTTAGAACACTGGGTTAATTATATAAAGAGGTGTTTGTAAAGAGAGGAAACAGCAGTATAAGGCAACTATGGTGGGGTCCTAGGAAACAATGGGCTGGTTAATTACAGTGTTACGTGCAATGGGGCCATGCGTAGCAAATCCCCGTGTCCACGAGAGTCACAACGTCTTTTGCTCATGGAACATACATTCTCTGTGCATGTATGTGTGTACGTACCTTAAAGAGCAATGGTAGAGGCTACTGCTGTGTCTGATTTATATAAAGAAAGGGAAATTCAAAATGAATCCGGAGAGGTGGTTGAATACCCCGGCGATACATTTACCATCTGAACCCCTCTCGTGGTATGTGGTTACTGTACCACTTCATTAAATCTGAAGTCTGGTACTTCAAGGAGTCTCCGAAACACGATTTTCTGGGATAATTCGATCTCAGATGCATGCAGGAATATCATATGGCTTTCAATACAGAAGCTAGACATGGTGGTTCCTATCTGCAGCCCCAGCACTCTGGGTGCTAAGGCAGGCAGATTTCAAATTTGAGTGCAGCCTGGATAGTGAGATTCTGTCTCAAAATAAAGAAGGGTGGGGATGTAACCCAGTACAAAGATCCTGAGTTCAAGCTGTAATACAACAAAATATGCCCTGGGCCAGAAAGGGCTTATTCTAGTAACAAATTCTCAAATGAAGAACAAATGAACTGCTAGATAAAATCTGTTTCCCCAACTTTGCAAATTATTAATGCATGTCAATAATTTAATATTGGATTCACTTTAAGTTGTCTTGAATCTTGCAGTTTGTGCATTTGCTTGGCTTTAAAATACAAGTTTAGTCTTTCTGGTAATCTCCTAGCTCTCATAGATACGGTGTGGGTTGGTGTGCAGTCTAAAATTTCCAGTGTACTTCTTAGGTAATGACTCATTGTGTTAGTTTCCTGTGATCGCTATCACTGCAACACTTGATGACTTAAAAAGAACAGGAATCGGAGTAGGGGTGTCCCAGCTTTGCGGTAGAGCACTTACCTAGCATGCAACAGGACCTGGGTTCACCCTTAGCACCGCAAAACAAAACTACAGAAATTTATGCTCTCACAGTTTGGGATCCCAGAAGCCTGAAATGAGCATCCCCAAAATGAAAATATCCACCACAGGGCTGCCACAGAGACCCTGCGGACCCCAACACCCTGGCCCCTCCCCCACTTTTGCTGGCTGCAGATTCCTCCGCTGGTGGTTGTGTCACCCACCTCCGTGCTTGCGTGGTTCCATCATCTTCTCCTTGTCAGTCTGTCAAGCTTACCCTGCCCCTCTGTCACAAGGCCACCCACGGCTGCATGGGGCCCGCCTGGGTCGTCCAGGGTAATCTTCTCGTTTTAAGATTCTATCATACCAACGTCCTTTTGTCCACACAAAGGAGAATTCAGAGGGTCTGGTAATTAGATGTAGGGGCCCATTACTCAGTCCATTTGAATTATTTATCAGTATAATATTTTTATTAAAAAATCCTTTTTATCTCAGTACCTGTAAGGCATCTTTTTGATTGCCTTCTATTATCCTGTGTCACACATGAATATCCAGTGCCACTTTAGTGACCGTTTACCTCTTTCTCCTAGACACATGTGCACATCTTGGGAACTTACGAGGGTGTCCCTTTCTTCCTCAGTGCCGCCTCAGACTTCTCCAGGGTTCGTCTCTACATTAGGATCCCTCAGCTGCTAGTATTTCTAAAGATGCTCACTGTGCCTTTTCTATCTAGTCACTCACTCCAGTCTGTCTCTTCACTTCATAGAAATAGTCTCCTTGGTACGTCTTCCTTTATATGCTTCCATCTTCCGCATTACCTGTGTGGAACTCTTACTAGATTTTGGATGCTCATGAACTATCTGCGACTCTTAAGTTTTGTTGTAGCCTTGTCATCTCTTGATTTTCATGCTGTGTTTTGGGGAAAGTCTCTCCCCTCATCTAGCTTTGCATATTGTGCTTTATCTGTGTCCTTTTTGATGTTTAGCTCTTCTATTTATGCTGGATCTTAGATTTCATATTTTTAATTTTTAGGAACTCTCTCTATTTTTTTTTTAGTACCAGAGATGCAAGTCAGAACCTTGTACTTGCCAGGCAGGCACTTGTGCCACTGGGCCACCTCCCCAGCCCTGTACTTCTTTTTAAGGGCAGCCAATTTTAATCTTATGACTGATGTCATGAATCTCTTTGAAGATATGAACTATGCTGTTTGCATTTTTCTTTTTCATGCATTAATGTATTTTCTCCCATTTGAACATTACACAGACATGAACTGGGCTCACTCTAAATTGTTATAAAGCCACAGGATAAGGACCTCCCTGTGACTCCCACACTTAAATACACTAAGTGCAGCCCCTGAGGGGGCATGTTCAGCTTCAGGGCAAAGCACTTGGCCAACTGTCCCTAAATATAATGACCCTGAAGTGGCCATTTTTTAATTTTAAAACAGAACAAAAATAAAAATGACACAGGGTTTCAAAACAAAATAGATTAACAATGATTAATATATCATGTATTCTTCAAAGTAGTTGTTCAGATTATGATATAGGCATGAAAAAATGATCGATCAAACAATGAAAGCACAAACCATTCTTTTTGATGAACAGATTAGTATAATTATCTTGTATGTATACACACACATACACACACACACACACACACACACACACATGATTCTTTCCCTTTTTTCTTGTCTCTTTTACCCTATCCCAGTTCTTTACTTTTGAGCAGTTTCTTTCCCTTCCCTTTTCACAATATCTATTGTACATTTTGCATCTTATTTACTCTTTCAGTTTTTTATAGTAGGGAGATAGTACGATATTTACACAAGTAAGTCTGATTTATTCCATTTATGAGTATAGTCTCAAGTTGCATCCATTTACCTATAAAAGCTGCAAGTTTACCCCACTACTTTTAATAGAAAAAGAACATTGAAATAGATAATTCTCTGATAGCTAATCTTGCCCAGTAGGGTGTGAGCTTTGCTTTTGTTTTCTTTCTTTTTTTTTTTTTGTGCCAGGGATTGAACTCACAACCTTGCGCTTGCCAGGCAGGTGCTTACACCACTGAGTTATATCCCAACCCTGGTGTGAGCTTTTCGAAGGTTGTTAATCATTTTTTATCTCATACTGTATCTGCAGTGTGGTCACAGCTCTGGCCTTAATTGTTGCCTAATCGGTGTTTATTAAAAGAATGAGCAAGGGCACGAGAGACTGGTATCTGGTTTCTACTGAAGGCACAATCTAAAGAGAACTTTTAATGCTCTAATCTGAGGAACAATATTTATTCCCATTTTCATTGTTTATTGTCTCATATATGGTGAAGTGAAAATGCAGCCAGAAGATGTGTCTGATGAAGGGCTTCCTGGAGCACGGTCCCAGTCAGTGGGGACAACTTTCTCTACCCATCCTTCTAGAGCTGGGGGGAGAGCTGCTGTAATGTTTCACATTTCCAGGCCTTCGTCGGGGTCCTTCCCCCTTCCTCAGCATGCCCAGGCCCACCCCACCCGTCCTTGCTGAGGCCTTGGGAGCACGCTGCTGTTTATCCGCTCTGTGGTTGGCTCCGAGTTAGGTACCAACAGGGCTGCAGTGATGAGAACCCTCATAATCCCGCCGCCCTACAGCTTTTCACCGGTAGCAGATTGAACCTGCAGTTAGTAACTGTGGCACAAAGCAATCCAGGGCAGGTGACAAGGGCCTCATCACGCCGTGCACGTGGGAAGTTCATTGGTGTGACTTCGGACATGGCTGGAGGCTGAGCAGGGCTCTGGCAGGAGGCAACACTAGAGGTTGGGAGAGAGAAAGAGAAGCAGAGGAAGCAGCCGTGAGAGCAGATACGGGGTCGGAAACACAGGGTTTCTCACTGAGCCGAGAATTTGACTGGGTTTCCCGGGCACAGGGCAGGCCTGGTGCTCTGAGAGCAGCTGTGTTCTGTGTTCCACGTGGAAGCCATGGCAGGTGCTACCGTGCTGCCAGGCTCCTGGGAATGCATAAAGTCTCAAACTGATTGCACTCCCCACTTCACACAGCTTTCCTGTTAGCAGTCCATGAACGTCCTCCTCTTCTCCCCCTTCCCCAGCCAAACTGCAACTTCCACAGTGCGCTGGGTACCGTCTCCAGGTGCTTCGCAGAACAGTTCTCTGGCCATGGCCGTCATCTGTGAAGCCCTGGGGTTCCCGAGTCTCCGGCTTCCACACCATAACCCAGGCCAGGTGTCACGTGACCCTGACGTTGGCCAACATAATGGGAAATAACAATGGGGAAACGCAGCATCTTACTGTTCTTTTGACTTTCATATCCTGCTAAGGACTTTGAGTCTCTTTTCATGATCTGAACACTTTCCAAATAATCCAGATTTAAATAATGCTGATCCGTCAGTTATAAACCAGGTTTCTGTGCCTTTATGCTCAGCATCCTACATGGCAGGTGGTCTGCCATCAGCCACCCTCCCAGGCTGGTCCTACCTGAAATCCCTCAAGACAGACACTTGGCCAAGCATTCTTCTGAAGGCCTCCGGGTGAGATGGACACAGTAGACGGAGCACAGCAGACTGCCCTCCGGAGTGTGCGTGGGCCTCGGCCGGCAGGCTGAAGATGTGGGTAGCTGGAAAAGGAGCCCCCCACCCCACCTGACGGGATACTGGTCTTCTCCAGTCTTCTGCCTCAGTGAAATTTTAGCTCTCCTTGGGTGTTGATGTGAATTTATGTGCTCGGCTTTCCTGGTTTTCACCTCAGATTCAAACATGGACCTATTCAAAGGCCCTCCTTGGCCTCCAGCTGCTAAATTCAGATCTTGGGGCCTCTTAGCTTCTGGAATCATGGGCCGCAGCTCTGTGGGCCTCTCTCCCTGTCTCTCCTCTATCTTAAAGAGCGAAAAAGAGATCTTGATTTGACCAGAGCTTATTTAATGGAAAAATATGAAGCAAACTGACACGAGGCTACTTTATGTCTATGCTTCTATCTACACTTGTTGCTCTACCTCATGTAAGTGTGTGTATGTATTTTATTGTCTCTGTTTCTCTGACAAACCCTTATATTCAACTTTCTTATGGTTGGGAAGACACATAATGCCACAGCCACTATGTCGACCCTCAGCCAGCCACTCTGCCTTGGAGCCAGCTGAGTATGGACTGAAACCTCCAAAAACTGTAAGTTAAATAAACTTTTCCTTCCTTCATTTTGAGTGTCAGGTATTTTATTTCAGCAAAGAGAAAAAAGAAACCAAGACAGATAGGTTCCTTATTACAGTTGCATGAAAAGAAAAGGATTCCACTGAGTCAACAGACAGCAGTGATTCTGTAGGGACAGCGAAAGTCGTGCTACAAGGTGAACCTCTCTCATCTCCCTCACCAGCCACCAAGGTCTTTAAGGTTAGTGCAGGTCAATTTGCCTATTTGTCTTTATATTTTGTAGTTTCATTATTTTATATTATACTACAGTATTATAACAATTTTTCTATGAAGAGTTCTTGGTTGTGAAACAAATCATCTTAGTTTCCATTATTTCTCATAGGGAAATTTGCTTTGTTGTACAAGGGCTTTGACTTACAAACATGTCTGGAAAAACGAAGGCTTGCAAACCAGGGATTTACTGTAGGTGCAGGTGGGAATGGAATGTTTTCCTGCACACTGTTTATTGCACAACCAATTCTTTCACTCTTTTCCAACAGCTTCCTCAACACGAAAGCCTTGGGTCAAGGGCACAGTGTTTCTGTCGTAAGGGCTGTAAGTTGTATCTGTGAACCAACATAGAAATACACTCCAGCTAAGCTTTTTCATGTGCTATTGACAACTCAGAGGACAAGAAGACAATTTGGATTCCTGTGTTTCTCATTCGTACCACTGCCTGTGTAAGATGCAAGATGCTAAATCTAATACGTGTCCTGAAAGTCACTTAGTACTTAAACACAATCCAGGCAAGCAAAGACAGGGGAAGGATACTGATTTTGCGTCGTATGGATATAGGTAGACCGTCTAACCTTAGATAAGGCTCCCTCTGGCCTTTCTGCTGTGATCAGGCAAGGCCATATTTAAGGATGCGAGAGCTCACCATGGTATGTGCTTAACCCCTAGGCTCTCATGGAGGCGGGGGCTAGGGGTTACTGGAGTGGATGGAGGCCAGGGTGACCGTGGATTCCGCACAAAGACTTGATCTCACCGGCTGCGTCAGTCGCAAGTGGGAACGAATCCATGGCAGAGCTGCTGTGACCCTGTGCAGACCACTGCCACCTCCCGGAGGAGAGGAAGCATCAGGACCTTTGGGAGATGGACTCTGTCCTGTACCTTGAGAGTAAAATGGTTTAATTTAGAGGTTAACACTTTAATCTGGAAAAGACAGACTTGGAGTCTAGGAGACACTTTTGTTTTTCTTTCTCATCTGACAGGTTTCCATTGCTTTTGAATTTTTGTGTTTTCCTGAAAACACACATGCTAGTCCTGTGAGGAGGGAGGGCGGGAGCTCGCTGGGGTTCATCACATGGGGGAAGTCTCCTTTCTGGGGACCTGGAGTATCAGCTGTTAAGTCTCAGCTTCCTTAGCAGAAAAATGGGTTTGATTTAAAGGCAGTGCTGACCATGAATGTCTGTGTCCCCCCAGATTCATACACTGAAACCCTAATTCCCGAAGCCTGTGGGTGAGCGCCCCTGTGAGGGGCCGGAAGGAGACCCCGGACCCCTCCACCATGCACACTTAGGGGAAGACAACCCTGGTCCCCTGGAGGACACTGAATTGACTGATACCTGCACTGACTTCCTGCCCTGCGTGAGAAATAACTTTCTGTTCTTAAACTACCCGATTTAGAATGTTCTGTGATAGCAGCCTGAATGAACTACGAGACCCATTTTTAAAAAACAAGTGACACGTTGTCTTATTCAGTAAATGGTGTCTTAGGTACACTCCTTTAAAATTATGGGTAAAATAAAACAGCCTTTTGGAAAGACTGCCATTAATTTATTTTTTAGGAATCTAAAAAGAAACTTCTTGTGGAAGGAAAAATATTGACCCTAACACATAATGAAAATGTCAGGGAAGAATTCCAACCTTCGCGTGAAAGCCCAGTATTCCACCTTGGGCAGCATAGGGGTATCTGTGCCCCGTATGTTTGTCCATCAGAGATGGCTATCTTATCTTCCCCAAAATAAGCAGAAAATAAGCCCTAGCATGGTTTTTCAGGATGCTTGGAATATAAGCCCTAACCCAAAAATAAGGCCCAGTTAAAGTTGTCAGACAAGTGGACACATTTAGTGTGTCCATCCCGATGTGTGACAGATGCATTGAATTATGACAGTCATCTGGAGGGAGATGATGTGGCTGTATTTAAATGTAGATTTTTGTACATGAATAAATGGATTTTTGTGGATGGAGACATGATGCACAATATGTAGATACATAACTAAAAGTAACTTATACATAAATAAATGTAGATTGTTGTACATGAAAAATATCCCCTGAAAATAAGCCCTATTCATTCATCTTTTGGAGCAAAAATTAATAGAAGACTTGGTCTTATTTTTAGGGAGGAAATAGTCATTCCGAGACAGATGGGAATCCAGCCAAAGCATCAGAACAGCCCTGTCTCCCTCGGGGTGGACGGAAGCTGTCACCATCCTGCCTGTTTGGTGGCAGCTGACTCTCAGAGCCGTCTTCAGCAACCAATGAGGTGATCATATTGCTTTTCTCCTTTGTTTCTGTCAGGACTTCGGTCCTCAGCTAGCCTTGTGTTTCCAGAGTAAACACCACTTGGCACAGAGCACCATTTGCAGCACTGCTGAATTCTCTTTGCTAATACTTTATTTAAATTTTTGCACTTAACTCCCCAAGACAGGTCTGTAATTTTCTACACATTCGGATCACTTTTATCAGGTATTTGTATTAAAGTTGAATTGGAATCATAAAATGAATTGGGAGGCCAGGTGTGGTGGTGCATGCCTGTAATCCCATAGTTTGGGAAGCTAAGGCAAGAGGATCGCTGAGAGTTCAAGGTCAGCCTGTACTTCATAGTAAAACCCTGTCTCAGAAAAGGAGGGGATAGAATTGGGGCACTTTCCAACTTTTTTATTATGGTCTGTAAGATTTAATTCTAGAGGAATTAGCTATTCCCTAAAGTTGAGACAAAACTCAGCTGCAAAACCAAGCAACCAGTCTGCCACCCTGGTAAGTGGCTGTGGTCTGGGAAGCTGAGGCCACCCCAGGGCAAGAGGAAGCAGTGTCTCCTGAGATCTGTGCCATGTTGGAACTTAGGGCTCTGGGAAACCGAGCAACCAGCCTGCTGCCCTGGTAAGCGGCTGTGAGTCTACCAGCATGCGGGCTGAGAATCAAGCATCCCATGTCTCCCTCCCCCACCCCATTAGCAAGTGGGAACCAGAGATCTGAGCATCTCTTGGGAGGTCGATCATATGTAATACAGCAAATCTGGGGGATTTCCTTCTACCATCTCTTTGAAGGCAAATATTTTTATCACTGTTTTGCTTTATCCTGATTAATGGTATTGCTCTATTCAATATTCTGTTTTGGTAAGTTCTATAATATTCAGTATTTCCTTTGATTTTGCTATACCTGATTGAAAGAACAACTATTGTGAAGATAACAAGATATACTGTGGTACCTATTACTGTTTTCCCAGTAACCTGCTGTGAAGTTCTGTACCAATTTCACTACACTGTCTCAATTGGCTTTATTCCATCCTGTTCTGTTGTATTTTACTACCTTCAAATTAATAAAAAAAATTTTTTTAAAAAAGAAACACATTTAACTTGAAAGGAAATTTATAGACTGAAAATCAAAGGAGAGAAAACAGTTGTTCCATACAACAGGAGATCAGAAAAAAAGCAAGGGTAACTTGCCCATCACCCACAGAATGGATAAGAAAGATACGGTATTTTCGTACCATGGAAAGCTACCCAACTATAAAGTAGAATAATCTTGAGGTTCTTGTAGGTAAATGGATGCAACTGGAGATCATGTTCATGGGTGAAACAGTTTGAACTCGTATGGATGAATCCTAACATAAAAAACAGAAAGAGTTAGAGGGATCTAAAAAGCACAATGTATATTATTAAAGTGATAGGGGAGGAAACACCTGGGAGGAAAAGGTAGTGACACTGTTAACTTCTTACTGTCTTGGCTTAAACTCTTGTATTGTTTTCACAATTTTGTTAGGCTTGGTTTTGCTCTGTCTTGTTTTGTTAGATTTTACTGTGTCTGATGGTGTGGGCAGCTATTTTGAACATAATGGGATATATTATGGTATTCATGGTTGGTTTCCTATTATCTCGTTTTGAAGTCCTATAATGTTTTCATTTGTTTGTTTAATTGGTTTTATTCTGTTGTGTTTTGTTTGGTTTTATTATGTGTGATAGTATGGACAACTGTTTTGAAGAAAACGAGACATTATGGAAACCATTGTTCATTTCCTGTTATCTGGTGTTGAAGTCCTGTAATGCTTTCATTCTTTTGATTGGCTTTTTACTATTTTGTTATGTTTGATATTGTTGTGTGTGGAGATATGGACAACTATTTCAAAGAAAACAAGAGACATTGTGGTAGCCACTGTTGATTTCCTGTTGTCTTGTTTTGAAGTCCTGTATTGCTTGCATTGTTCTATTCTGATTTGCTTTGTTCTGTTTTGTTTTATTCTCTTTTTAAAAAGATTTTTAAAACCTCAGCTGCAAAACTCTTTACTTCTGGTCTGTTTAAAAATGCTAGATCTTTCTTTTTACCCTGTTTTCTGGGATGACTGATTCATTCGTTTTGTTCTATTTTGTAAACCAGTTTCTTACATAAATTTTTAAGAAAGAGCTTGATTGAGGTGTAATTTATCTGTCACCAAATTCAGTGACTTGTGTACATTTTTCAGTGTACAACTCTACGACTTTTCGTAGGGGAAGTCAATTTCAATCAGTTGCTTTTTTAAATAAAAGAAGATATCCATTTCTTCCAAATTTCCAGCTGCTTCCATACAATTGTTGATAATATTTTCTAATTCTCCTGCAGCTGTGGAAGTGGCCTCACGCGCTGGTGTGAGGAAGAGAAGGAAATCGGGCTGATGCCAGAGGCCGAGGGTCAGCAGAGGGGAACAGGAGCATGGACACAGCTCGTCCACAGCACCTCGGAGTGGCTGGCGGGGGTTGGAGCGGGTCCTCTCTTCCCTTGGCCTGCAGGGCTGCCCTCGGCTTCTCAGGGCTGTGGGCCCGGAGCTGGCCTTGAGGAGATACACACCAAAGAGGCACAAGCACCGGCAGCCTCTCTGCGGTCTTGTACACAAACCGCCCATGACTTTCCGGGAATGATTCTTGTAATACTAAAGTGTTTTGCCACTCTTTGTAAGGAAAGTTCACCGTGGGTGTGACCGTGTGTCAAATGTAGCTTAACACTACCAATACAAATCAAAGCTGTATGTAAAATGCTTCCGCTAAATTATAAAGTGATGTTTTGTGTGGATGTAGTATACAAACTGAAGAACCAAAAGTGTAGCCATGTGCCAGCTGCCTCCGGTGGGACGGCCAGACACTAGCCTTTTCCCATGAATCAGTGCCATTCGAGGACTTCGGGGGAAGAGAACAAGAAATCAAAAAGAAACCAAAGTGTAACCTGACTGGCCTCAAACTCACAGTGATCCTCCTGCCTCAGCCAACAAATGCTGGAATTACAGGCATATCCCCCAATACCTGGAAAATTGGTGACCTAATCAGTTTTGTTGAGCACAATTACACATAGTAAATTTCACCCTTTTGAGGTACTCAGTTTGGTCAATTTGCATAATATATACAGTTTTGTTTCTGCACACCAATCAGCATACAGAGCCCATCCATCACCCCCAAGTCTTCCCTGCGTCCCTCTGTGGCTCATCCTCACCCCCTAGCCCCTGACACACACTGACCTGGTTTTCCTTTCTTTTCAAAATTATTGTAACTACAATCATATAGTGTATGACATTTCTGTCTGGTGTTAGCAGCATTGCACGGCCCCGCCCACCCACGTGCTGGAATGGATCACCATGTCTCTTTCTACTGCAGAGCACCCTCGTACTGAGAGAAACGTCGCTGTTAACCATTCCCCCTTCAAAGCGCATCTGAGGACTTTCCAGCAGGGGTAATTATGTATAAAATAGTTGCAAGCACTAGCTCTAGGCTTCCGTGTAGACACGTGTCTGCGTTTCTCTTGGGGCAGTGCCCAGCCCTGACCCCCGGGTTGTGTGGCAAACGTGTGTTCCATTTTGTAAGAAATTGCCCAGTGCTTTCCTGAAGTGACTGAACCACTCTGCGTGTCCCCTAAGAGAAGAGGCTCGCAGTCCCTTCCACCTCCGCCCTCTCTTTGTGCTCTCACACTGGTTAGCCCTCCTCATCCCAGCGTGCGTAGGTAGCGGCATTTCACGTTGTCCACTTGCGTTTTCTAGTGGTTCATGTCTTTATTTGCCATCACACCTCCCTTTTTTATAGCCTGTTCAACTTTCTGCTCATTTTAAAAACGAGTCATTTGTTTATTAGGTTGTAAGTGTTTGTTATATATTCTAGATACAAGTCCCTCATCAAATATTTGCAGATACTTTTCCTGGTCTACAGTTTGTCATTTCATTTTCATAACTGAGTCTTTAGGCGAGCACAAGTATTCAGCTTCAGGAAAATCTAATTTATCAATTTTTACTTCTTGTGTTATCACTAAGGACTCTTTGCCTAACCCTAGATCATGTATTTCTTCTAGAAGTTTTATAGTTATATTTATGTCTGTGATTCATCAAAGTTAATTGTTATGCATGGAATGTTTCTTATGAATGGAATTTTTACATATGCAATAGACTACTTTTCTATGTAAAAAGATTTGTTTTTTTGACACTTGATCAAAGCTAATAGTTCCAGCGCTATTGTTTGAACACAGTTCTTTCTGTTGAGCCTCCTGTTCACCTTTGGTGATTATCAGCTGACCATTATTGTGTGGCCTTTTTCTAGCCCATCTATTCTATTGCATGGATCAACACGTCTACCCCTATACCAGGCTCGATACTTTTGCTTTAGAATAAGTTTTGAGGTCAATTAGTCCGAATGTTCCAGTGTTGCTCTTTTCAAAACTGCTGGTTTTTCTAAATCCTCTGCCTCTCGTATAAATTTTACAATCGATTTGTCAGTTCTACCAAAAGCCCTTTCTGATGGTTTGGGTAGGATTTTATTGATTAAAAAGACTAATTTGGAGAGGATACAATCTTAACAATATTGAGCTTTCCAAGCTATTCACATATTAGAGATCTCTCTTTGTTGAGGTCTTTATTTCATTTTTCCCATTAATGTTTCTTCATTTCCCTTAGACTCATGTTGTTAGATTCGTCCCTAAGTGTTACACTCCTAATGCTGTATAAATAATACTAGTTTGGGTTTATTTGTCGTGGTACTGGGGATTGAACCCAGGGTCATTGCTCTGAACTTCAAACCCCAGCTTTCTTAGAAGGCAGGTTACTAAGTTGCCCAAGTTGGGCTCAAATTTCTAACCCTTCTGCCTTAGCCCCCAGAGCGCTGGGATTACAGGTGCATGCTTGGCTTTTAATACTGCTTTAAAATGTTTAATTTCCAATTATTTGCTGTTGGTATATAGAAATATGGCTGGTTTTTGACGGTTGATCTTGTATCCTGTGACCTTGCTAATCTTACTTAATTCTAGTAGATATTTTAGGAAAGTGCCAATAGCTTCTGAATGATGACGACAGTGGTATCCTGCTCTGGTAAAACGCAGCTGTGATCTTGGGGGTGGGGTCTTTTTTGTCTGATCCCTGCACATGCCTGTTTATGTTGACATAGAGAATTGTGTAAGCTTTATAATGACTACAGAATTTACCACCTTTTCAAGCTTATTCTTTTAAGTGTGCAAAATAAACCAAAATGCCCATCTTCTGTTTATTAAACATTATTAGTTCTCCCAAGTAGAGTAACAGGGATTCTCAGGACCCCATGGGCTAGGAACTAGTGTGAGAAGATTGTACGCAGGTATACGTGCACATGTGTGCCCGTATACATGCATGTAAGTGTGTGTGCAAGTATGTGTGCATGCACACTTGTGCACACTCATGTGCAAGTGCACAAGTGTGCAAGTGTGTGCATGCGCTATGGGCTGTGTGGGAGTCTGAGGTGCAGATGGGGGAGGACGGGTGCCTAGTAATAGGCAGCCTGCAGGCACTGGCAGTGTTCAGTAACCCTCTGGAGACTGACCCCCAAACCCCCAGTGTGTCCTGATTGTTAGTGCGGGATAACTCTTACTGGTGCTTCCCAAATAGACTTTCTTCTCCATAAAAATACCGCCAGTGAGCAATACAGGAAAGCCTTTGGGCATCTCTCCCCTCCCCTACCCTGAGTTTGACCACATCCATCCGTGTACTGACAGCTGGGGGGAAACCCAAAGTAAAGATACATGTTTACACAGCTCTGTTTAATCCAGCATTCCCCAAACTCATTTGACCATGGAACCCTTCTTTAATATAAGAACCTCCTAATATCCAAAAAGCTCTTTAGCTTATCCTCTGCAAAATACACTCAGGGAAATACTGCCGTGGATAATTCTGTGATCTCTTCCTCACCTTCAATATGAGAACAATCCTCAAAGCAGGTTTATTGTTAGAGCAAGTTGATTGCTTCAAAATGCTCTGAGCATTGAGTGTGCCTGGAATTCAGAACCAGAAAGGTGATGCTGGCGAGCTCTTCATTTCCTTATGTTTAGAGTCGGAGATGATGAGCAAATCGTCTCCCAAAATACACTACTGCACTAAAGCTGAGGAAATGTCTCTTCCCGCCAACGTTGGTATTTCTTGGCCTTTCCCAAGCCTCTCCTTCACTCGCACTTCAAGTTCTTGCTTGTTTTCCTCTGATTTGTTGGGCGCCCGAGCCATGAAACTGTAAAAATTGTTTTGTTTTGTTTTGTTTTGTTTTGTTTTGTTTTGTTTTGTTTTACAAGCGGCATTAGGATACTTGCTTATGTGCTTTGTGTAGTGATCAGGGTGATGGGACAAAAAGAACTATTACATGTCTTTCACAGAAAAATAACTTTACAATGATGGACAGCTTACACTTAACCTTGCAATAAAATAAGCCACATGGCACTTTTCAGCCCGAGGCAGCCTGTCTTCCGATGGCTGGGTTTGAGACTACAGATTACAAGAGGATTTGTGTTGATCCGGGATGCAAAGTTGTGGCTTCGACGCAAAGTGCAGCTGGAAACCAGCCTGCCTCTGTAATTAAAAGTATAAATGTTTCAAGTCGAATACATCCTATTAGTAAGATTTTAGGAAACAAAAATTTAATTTATTCACATTCGACATGGTCTGTAAATGCCACCATTATATGCCTTCCGCTGGCCTTTGATTAGCTATGGATTAATAAAACTTTTATACCTCCTTTGTCAGCCTCATTGTGAACTCTGTTTTTGCATACTGTTACTATTAAATAAATGAATTAGTGTCCAGAAATGTGTCATGCATATTACCTAGCAGCAGGAAGCATAATACAGTGGTCAGCTACCCAGGAGGGTTATAAATCCTAATGTGCTCAGTAACCTACTCGCGTGGACCTATTAAAAGCATGATGATTTAGTGGAGCAGTATTTGTGCTTAACAATGGAATTTTAGTTAATTCAAAACAATGTAAATCATCTACAATTACAGTATTTGAATATTCACAATGGCTTCCCAAGAATATGTGCCGGTACTAAGCCCAAAGAATATATATATATATATATATATATATATATATATATATATATATATTTATGCATTGTGCTGAGTTACTTGCCTGCAGTTACATTCAGGTTTGGGGAGCCCATGTTAAAAGAACCCCATCTTGAGGAACAGGTCTTTTCTGGTGTAGCTAAGTCTTTGCCGCAGCAGTTTAGGGCCCCTGAAGGAGGGGGAGGGGACCAGAGCGGCCACAATGCTCTGGGCTGCGTCAGGGCAGCGCAGGGCTCTGGACAGATGGAGACCACCTCCTTGCCTGCCACCACGGTCTGTCCCATGACAGGAAATAGGATTGGAGCCACTAGGCCCAGGGTGTACTTTATTGAAGGAATTTATTCAGGGAAAACGCCTAACTTTTCGGACCTTCAGAACAGTCGGAAACAGGTCGACTATATTTATTCTAGAGCAAGTGCTCTGGGACACATTTATTTCACAGTTTGCTGGTGGGCAAAATCCGCTTTGTCTATAATTGCAATTTTATACATGTTAGCCAGCAACAAAGAGAGTCAGTGGCTTTGCAATCTGCAAGCCTGGATTCAAAATTTGACAGCTGTGTGCCCTTGGGTGAGTTACTCCCCCTCTCTGAACCCCAATGTACCCGTCTGCAAGGGAAACACAGGTTTTTCTGTGCAATCGTGTTCCTCTATGGAAATCCCTGGTAGATTAGGAAATAATGCGCACAACACACCCACAGGGCGCTGACTGCTGTCTTTCCTGCGAACACAGATTGCTTTGAGTAAATGCGCTTCCGGTTAGAGGTTTTAGTATTGGCCCAGCGGGTGGCTTCTTCCTCTGATTTCACGTAGCAACCATGATTTCCTAATAGCTCTCTGTCTCTGCCCCTTCTTCTCCCTCCCGCCTCCCTCACCATCCATCTACTCATCTGTCCACGCTTCTAATCACCCATCCTCTCTCAGTTAGAAACGCATACGCATGCAAAAAATTTAAAGTCTCACCAAACAGGTGCTCTCTGTCCAGCGCCCCCTCCAGGCCGCCCTCCAGAACTACTGCTTTTGTACCAGGCATGAGCTGTGCGCCCCACAAGTAGCAGAATGTCCATCACGCTGCTCCGCATCCAGGAGCCAGCAGCATAGCCTGCGAGTGTCCCGGGCTGGGACGCATTGGCCACCTCGTCTGAACAGCAGCGCAGCGCTGTGTGACATGGGCGCATCTCTGTGTTTAACTGATTCCCTACCAGTGGCCCTTCAGTTGTCTTTAATCCTTTGCTGCTTTGGTCAGTGTCCCACGGAATGTCCTCCTGTGCACTTTTTTGTACACAAATATAGCAGCTGGCTATCCTTATAACTGTAAGGCAAATTCCTACAAACAGTTTTTCTGGGTCAGAAAAGTTTCAGAGAAATGGCCAGAGTGTCCTTGAAAAGAACAGCACAAATTTACCCACCCTCCAAATCATGGGAAGATACTCCTGCTGCTTTGTGTTGACTTTCCATTCGGAGTCTCGGAAAGATTCTGAAACTACACGGGACATCCTTATGCTACACGGCCCACTGGGGTGGCCCTAACGTCAGCCACATCCCGAAAGGGGCTGTGATGAGACACGGGGAATGGTGAGGTCAAGGGCAGCTGAGGCCCCTGCTCTGTCGTTTACCCACTGTGTCCTTGGACAAGTTACTGGGCCTCGGCATTTCCATCTGGAAGATGTTGGGGGCAGCATCCTCTCCGCGGTAGCCGGATGAGGTGGACGCAGGGTCCAGAAGGCATAAACCCTCAGCACTTCCTGCCCTACTCGGTCATTTGCATGAAGTAATTAGCAGTATTTTTATAGCCGATTAGTATAACTTCAGAGCTATTGCGTATGCTATTTTTTAGAATTCTAAAATAACATCTGTGGGATTTTTTAAAAATGAAAAACAGAGTAAGAAGCAAAAGCATGCATGACAGTCTTACCTTTTTGATTAATGGTGAGAGGCTATGGAAGAAATTATGCTTTATGCAAATTATGCAACACCCCCACCCCCATTTCTCAGATTTGCAGTTTGCTTAAGAACAACCAACAGCCAGAAGCCAGCACCAACATTTCAGGGAAGGGAAATCAATAGTGAGTTTCCATTTTCCCGTCGTTGAGGTCGGAGTGAGGAGCGAGGAACGTTTTGACTGAGGGAATAGCGATATTCAGATCACTGGGAAGACGACCACAATCCCACCCAGTGCTACTGGCGAGCCCACCTGTGGGTGGGTTGGGCAGCTGGGGTCCTGTTGACAGGACAGTCAGGGGTGAGCAGCAGGAATTCTGGGGAGACCCCCTGGGGCCACCCGTTAGCCAGGGGACCTCCCTGCTCCAGCGCTCACCCATGCAATGGGCCGATTTAGACCCGGCAGCTCCTGAGCAAGCGCAGCGATCCCTGCGGTTCCTCAGTCACTCGGCAGGGGACAGACTCCGCCTGAGCTCACACGGGCCGTCAGAGGGCGAGCTGAGGCTGGGACTTCCGCTTCAAAGATGGCTCAACGCCATCGCCTTCGTGAGGAAGGAGCCCGGAGCACCTGGGTGCTTGTGGGACCATAGCGGACGACGCCAGATGCCCCTCAGTGGCTTCGCGTGAACAACGACCGGTGACAGTTTCTGTCATTTTTTTTTAAAGATGAACTTCCGGCATATTTCTTAACATGTGTAAACATTGCCATTAACAATTATAAAAATTATCAAAATACGGTTTTGTGTTTCAGATGGGAAAAGACTATGCAAAAATATATGCATATAGACATGTGAATATTTATAGACTCAAATTTGAATACACATATCTATATGCATGCATATAAACACAGCGTCCTTGGTGTTTTCATCCTTAAATTTCATAATTCGTTAGGTAGAAAGAATATGCATGTATGCCAAATGCTTAAAAATAACATACTAAGGAGTGAGGTCAGTACTTTGTAAGATGAAAAAAATTAAAAGTGAATCTACCTTATATTCATAAAAATAACTTAGTCATTCAACAAGTGTTTTTAAATTCAGTAGTTCGAAGTTCGTTAGCATTTCAAATAATTCTGTTTTATTTTCTAACCAGAGCATGAACTAGAAAGATGCACAGTATCTCAAAGTAACAGCATAAAATTAATTCATGAGGGGTTCACCCAGACACTTGGAAATCTAAGGAAAGAGCATAAAAAGCATTCATCAGCTAACTGCTATTACCATTCATTACCTTTTTCTGGCTTTGTATCTGTGAGCATCTTAACGCAAGAAACTTGAGGAGCCAGGAGAATGAAGTGTGCATTAGACACTAGCTCAGGGAAAAATAAAAGCGAGAGAGGGTTTGTTATGTTGAAAGGACTTGAGTTCTAAGAGGAAGCACTGCAAAGGGTTGACCAAGTTTTTGTCACGCACGCAACAGTAGTAGGACTCCAGGCCAGTTTGCGGAGCTGCACACTTCCGTTCTTACAAGAATTCTTGGTTTCTAGGAGCCTAGAACATTCTGCAAACCGGCAATGACTACAACTTGAAACGGCCCGAAGTATCCCAGCGGTGTGTTCTCACTCCCTCTCTGCGATCACCTCCCAGTTACTTCCCTCCTGTGCACCTCCACTTGTCACATCCACACGGAGCTCTTCCTCCCTGCCATGTCCCTAACTCTCCCGCATCTCTGTTTTGATGTCTCTGCCTTATTACTTGAGCCTTCGTCTCCCTCATGTTGACATCCAACCAGTTTTGTTGCATCCACGCCCCAAATCTCTTGGAAACACACCACTTTCCACCGTAACCTTTGTCATGACTGACATTCTAGATGCCCCCTATGCCTCACAGGGACAGAGGTGGGGCCTTTTGGGGTGGCCGAATCTAGAGTGTGTGATGCGGACCAAGGATGCGGTGCTGGGATTCAGGCTGCACCTTGGGATAGGATATAAGTTAGGACAGAAAAGTTGCTGCTTGTCCCTGGTTGCTTGCTACCTTTGATTCTTCACTACTTTGCTGCCTTCTGCCCAAGATGAACTGTTTCTCCTCTGCCATGTCACTCTCAGTCCATGGCTGGCTCCGTGACTCGAGTCCCAGTTAGTGTTTCAAATGATTCTGTTTTATTTTCTGTTTATTTAGCTCTGAGCTAAATAAACTTTTCCCTCCATTAACGTTGGGTGTCAGGTATTTTGCATCAGCAGTGAGAACAATTGGCCCCTATCCCAAGCTCGGCCTCAGGACCAGGATTATGGTCACAGCTCACTCGCTCCCTCCTGGACCTCTCCAGCCTGCCTTCAAGCCAGACAGCTGGGTGACCTTCCTCAGAGCTCTGCGCAAGGTTGGGCGCCAGCGCACAGGGAGACAAACCTACTGCAAATGGGAAGGGGACACAGAGGTGGAAAGAGGGAAGGGAGAGGAAAAGGGAATGCATAAAAGAATTTAAATGTATATGTGTCAACTACCCACAATAAAAGTATTGATTATGCATCATAAACATTCACTAATACATTAAAAAAACAAATAGAAGAGAAAGAGACAAAGACAGAGAGAAAGAGGGGTTTAGTCCTGCAGGGGTTTCCTATGGTGCATTTTTAAGACAAAATCCCAAATCTGCAGCGTGGCCTGCAAGGACACGCACCCCTCCTTTGGTTTCATCTTCTACCCTTTGTTCTCTTTTTCCAGCCTCACTGGCTCTCTTTCAGTTTGTGATTCACCAAGCTCCTCCCTCCTGAGTGCTGGGATTTCAGGCATGTACTACCACACCAGCCCATCATTTTGTTCTCAGTGGGATGCATTTGTCTCTAAAGGAATCACTGCTGTATGTGATCTCTGGCTGACCAGTTTCCCCTGCACATGTCCAGACTTCAGCTTTAGTTCAGAGTCCACGCAAATGCCACCTGCCTGTGGCCACAGGAAATTACCACTCTCTTCAAACCCCTAGGATACCAGCGATCGATACTGTCTAATTGGCATGAAATGTTCCCTTCAATGCAGGCCTTCAAACCGAGTCCCAAAGCGATGACTTGGAGTAGGGGACACAGAACGGCTACCCCCACATCACTTAGAAATAACAGTCTTCAAGAAAGACTTCTTCCAACATTCAGATTAACCCACTCGACAGACACCTACTCAGTACCCCTGAGGCCACCAGCAGAGTGCTGCCTCGTGGGGCTGGGGCCCAAAACTGTTTCCACAGCTGACTGAGTGCAGTTCCATTTACTGGTGTGAACAGCGTGAACCCTGAGCCGGACCAAGGAGATATCGCCAGTGGCCTGTTAAGCCACAAAATATCCAAATGTCCAAGTAATGCCAGTAATGTCTAGGTGTCTTAACTCCAAATGTCTCACTGGGAATATGGACGACCCACTACCGATGCCCATTCCTGGGGCCACCTTGCTGGGCTATCTGCCTGCACCCCCGATGCACGCAGAGCTCTCTGCAGCATGCAGAAGGCCTCTCAACCATGCACAGGGGCAGCCCAAGGTAGGCCCGAGGTGGGAGCCAGAGGCCAGGACCCTGCAAAGTACCTCCAATCTGCATAGCTCACGTGTCCATGGGTAAACACCCCTCCCCACTCAAGGAGGCCTGTCTGTGGGACTTATTCTCTGGTTGATGGTCTCAGTGCAACCCAGCCCAGCTGCCCACAGCAACCGACTCGTTAACACAACTTTTGTTGGCTCTTCTCTCTTTTCAGTCTCTCCTCCCAAACAAACTGTCCACACCCAGTCCTTGGTGTAGAATCTGTTTCCAAGGGGCAAATTAATTAATCTGTAATTTAATTGCTTCACCAGCTCCAACAACACATCATCTGTGAGGAAAAAACCAACTCAGTCAAATTTCTGAACATCTACTAGACCCTGGGAAAACTATGTGCACAAGGTAAATGTGGTTCCTATCATCAAGGAAATGGGATCTATCAGAAAACCCACTTTGCCTAAAGCCTGAGATACTGAATAAGAAAATGTGATTAAGAATTTTCATTATTATGCACAGGCCACTGCCAGAGCAGGGAGAGCCAGACCCAAGCCTCTCTCCGTGAGTCAGGGCAACTCACGGACTGCAGAGGGAGAGAACCAGACCCCTGGAGAGGTCTCCTGGAGAGAACCAGGAGGTGATCTCCCATGGAAACCATTCATTTTCATTGTTTTGTTGGGTTGGATTTTATTGTCTGTTTTGATTATGTTAAATCTGATGGCAGGAGCAGCAATTTAAATGATAGCAGTCTATATTAGGGTAGCCATTTTGGATTTACTTTGGCTTGTTTTGAAGTCCTTTACTGCATTCATTGTTTTGTTTTTATTGTTTCTATTCTGTTCTATTCAATTTTCACTATGTCCGAAGGTATCTGCTGCTATTTTGAAGACAACAAAAGGTATTATGGTGACTATTGTTGATTTTGTAAGGTTTTGAGGTCCTGTATCACTTACACTGGTTTATTTTGATTGGTTTTATTCTGTTTTATTTTCCTTGCATTTATCCTCTTTAAAATAAAAAAATACATAAAAGCTGATGTGATGAATATGTTGTATGTTACTCTACTCAGTACTGAGATGGAAATTTAAATGTGTTACAAAAATAATGTCATGATTCTCATGGTGAAATAAAAACTGTATAACCGCTATCTGTTAAATGTTCTGCAGGGATTCAACTACTAGGACCATGGTTGATAAGAAATAACAGCCCCTTGATATAGTTCAAAGTGCTTGATATTTAGATAAAATTATAATTAAACCTACAATACAAAAAAAATAAAAGAATTTCCATTATTTCCTTTCTTTAACCTACACGAAGTTTCTGTAGGAATATACGGTCCAATGGGTTATATAACTATACAAACTAGGCCTATTGCAAAATCAGATGGGGATCCTCGTGTAACTCAGGACAAAGACCGACCTCAAACGTCCAGGAGTGCACTTGGTGTCCGGCACCGTGCAGTCCAAAGCTCAGTGGAGCTGCCTGGGTTTTGTCGGTCTCCCTTTCTGGGGTCCGATCCCTTTGGACGGGCCCGTACACCTGAGAGGAGAAGGGACGCTCAGCTGCTCTTGGCTTTCCCAGTCCTCATCTCATGAGCCAGCAAGGAAAGTCCAGTCTGTTTCTCAGCACCCACGTGTAAAGGTGACATGGGGACAATCCAGTGCTGCTTGGGTTGCCTGCCCTTCCTGGAAACCATCGTGGTAGCCGAGGGGACGGGGAACGCGGGCTGGGCTGAGCCTAACCCGTTTCTGGCTGAGAGGAGGGCAAGTCCCACCCTAGCACACAGGGACTCTGGCCTGGCAGCAATGCACAAGATGACCACAGCAGGCAGCCATGCTGATGCCTGGCACAACCCTTATTACTCCCAAGGCCACCACGAGAAGCATTTTCCTCTTGGCCTTTGGCGTAGAGGAGCAGAGATCCCAAGCAAAATGAAATCCCTGAGTGGGAAGCAGGGCTTTGCTTATTGGGTTCTACCCAAAGCAGCAAGGTCGCTGTGTCCGGTCACTGATTCTGAAGCTCTGGGTATTGCTCTGGGGTTTTTACAGACCAGCTTTGCTCTGAGGACCCAAGGCCCCGAGGCCTGTCTACTTCGTGGCCACTGTGGGGTGAATAGCTGTCCAGGTCTCACCTACTACGGCAACCCACAGCTGCAGCCATTGGAAAGATAGAAGAGGGAGGAGCAGGGTGGCTGCACCAGCACAAGGCCTCTGTTCTTGCCGAGAGTGGGGAATATAAAAAGGGTCTGGAGGTCAGTCCTCTGCCTGGCCTTGCTTAGCCAGGACATCTCCATCTGTACAGGGCAGGTTGGGAGGCCTCACGGCCTCAACCACCAAGCATGGTGTGGCTCCTTCAGGAGGCCGATTCCAGGGCATGGCCCGCCTGGCTCCAGGACATGCAACGCTCAGCTGCTTTCTCTGACCCTTGCACATCCACTACCCAAAGCGGAAGTGTGTTTTAGGAAGGAGGCAGCTATCATCTGGTCCTTGAGCTTTTCCAATTCAGAGCCTCCTCATGATAGGTGATATTATGGTTGATTCTTTGTGTCAACTTGAGGAGTTTAGGAGCTTAACCGAGTGAGTCGGCAGTCCTACATCCTAGAGTGGAGAGGACGTGCCCTAGGGTGGCTGTTTACACCCTAGGATGCAGCAGATCCACCCTAAGGGCCTTGTCAGCTAGACGACATAAAAGGAAAATGAGGCATGACTGATTGCTGGTTTTCTGGAGGAGGCCTCAGTGTTTACCTTTAGGTTGGCTGTCGTTTCCTGGTTCCTAGTACAGACTGTTTGGCTTCCACCTGGGACTGATTCTTCAGCCTCCTGCTTCAGACTTGCACAGGCCCCTGCAGCGAACTCCAGCCCTTGGGCTGGACCCTTCAGCCTCCAGCACACAGACACCCTCTGCATGCTCCCTCATCTGACTCTGTCTGACCACTGGAGCCACTCTTGTAACTTATGTTTGTATAGCTTGTATTATATCTGTTTCTCCAGTAAACGCTGACGATTTCATTCAATTATTGATTTTTATATTTCTGCTCTGCAGGGGGCTGGCCCTGTGGTGCATAATTGTGTACTCTCTGGATGATTCTGGATTTTAAGGAGTCACCAGGCTTCTTTTCTTTCCCCACCTTCTCTTCCCTTAGCTTAGAACTAGCCAGCTCTCCTGATAGTTTTGAAAGCTGCTTATCTGAAATTCCTCAGTAAGAAGCTCCCCTGAGAATGACTCCCCATTACTAACTGAAGACTAATTGCACCGTGATGTCTGTTGCTCTAAAGTGCCTCCACCATAATCGATTCCCAAATTAACTCCTGCTTTTCATGGGCACTAAGTCAGGGCTCTGTGATGAGCAGAGGTCCATAGCAGGACACGCGGCAGTTGGAGAACTGTGCAATCATGCCTATTTAGAGCCATCATTTTAATTCTCTTTTCTTTTCCTTCAAATTCTGGGTGACTTTTAAAAATCTAAAAAGGTAGAATTTGCTTAATGATAAAAGCACCCTTTTTTGCATTCATGATAGTTTGTCACATAAATTTTTGCCCTACTTATTGCTAATCTTTTGTTCTGAAAAAGTTTCTGAAAGGTGTAAGTTACCACCCCACAGCCCCATTTTTTAAAAAATATTGCTTTGATGTGGTTTTTTCTTTCTTTTTTTTTTTTTTTTTTTTTTTTTTTTTTTTTTTTTTTTTTTTTTTTTTTTTTTTTTTTTTTTTTTTTTTTTTTTTTTTTTTTGTACGGGGGATCGAACTCACAACCTCTTGCTTCCCAGGTAAGCGCTTGAGCCACTGAGCTAAATCTCCAGCCAGATTTTTTTTTTTTAATGGTGTGTTCCTTTTTCCCTGGGGTAACTGAGGATTGACTTCTGATCAGAACACATCAAACCATCCCTTGTATGTTTGATGGCGGATTGAACCCTAAACCATTGCACTGCGTTGTACCCCCAGTCCATATTTGACTTTTTATTTTGAGATATGGTCCCACTAAGTTGCCCATAGTGGGCTGGAACCTTGCAACCCTCCTGCCTCGGCCTCCCAGAGTGCTGGAATTACAGGTGTGCACCACCAGTCAGCTCTCTCTTGCATTTTGTGTTTCTGCCTGATCATTGCTCCAGTGACAATTAGGGGATGAGTGACAAACTGTAAGGAGCTAGTTGGAAGTTAACCCAAGAAGGAGGAGAGATAAAGGCTGTGGCCCCAGAGGACCAATGGCCATCCCACAGTGTCCCCCAGAACTGCCATCTTTAGGACATTCCATCCAGGAATCCAAGAGGTGATTTGTACATGTTCAACCTGAGCTTAAGCAGAAATCTGAACTTTCAGAACATACTTATTTTCTAGCAAAATATGGCTGTGTGACTTTACACAGAAATTAAGAAGTAATTTATAAGATGTCTTAAAATGTTCTTTTGGCCTTAAGCAAAGGATAATGATACCAAAAGCCACCAGCTGGCTTCCCCCCAACATGAGAGGCAGGGACAACGCTCATCTGGTTTGCTGTTTCCGCCACGGAGCTCTCTGGTTGAAGCATGGGTAACGGCTCACGGCAGACACTGACCGGATACCAAGGAAGACCCAGCAGGAAGCGGACAGAAGAAACACAAACCCCCCAGCTCGGCAGGCTGGGGATTCAGGTCTGACCCTGGCTCCTTCCTCGTCCCCCAGGTGCCCTCTCCATCTCTGCCCTGCCAGGTCCCTGCCCACCCCTTCCCCATGGGCACCACTTTGTGTCCAGCCACTGCACAGGGACCCGTGGGGTCCCAGCCTCCTCCACGCGGAGTTCCACAGCCCTTAGGTCCTTGTCCTGGGTCTTTTCTATGGCCCCAAATTGACAGGCAAAGAACTGCCTTAGTTAGATTCTTATTTCAAGTATCTGCCTACTTCTGAGGCTGTATGAGAATTCTGGTTCTGGCAAAAAGCTTCCCATCCTGCACCCCACAGAAGATCAACTCGGAGTTCAAGACGGAAGCGAGAGTCCCAGAGCCACCCCCGCCCTGAGAGACCCGGGAACAGCTTAATAGAACCAGACCCCCCAACTGCTCGCTGCCTCCAGCACCAGTGAATCCCTTGCCTCCTTCTTTCCCGAAATTAAACTCTATCGCCGTGTTGCATGTAGACTATTTGTAAACTACCTGCCGGGCTTGGTGAGACACACCTGAAATCTCAGGAATCTGGGAGGCTGAGGCAGGAGGGACTGCACATTCAAGGCCAGACTGGGCAACTTCGTGACTTAGACCCTGTCTCAAAATAAAAAAATAAAAGGTCGCTGGCATTGTAGCTCAGTGCAAAGGCCCTGTGGATTGATCCCCAGGACCAAAAGAGGGCAGCAGGGAACCCCACCATAACTCCATGTCTAGAGACAGACTTCTTTTTAAAGTTAAATAGCAAAAACAAAACAAAAGGATAGAAACGATACAGAATTTCAAAAAAAATAGGACATTAACACTAGTGAATATATTGTTATCTTAGAAGTAGTTGCTCAGGTTACAAGAGCTAGGCATGAAAAATGATCAAATAATCAATGAGAGCACAAATTATTCTGACGACCAGAGATGAGTAGTTATCTTGTGCTTATAAATACACAAGACTTAACATATGGCTGCAACACCTTGTACCTCTAATGTACTAGACTGCATTCCCTTACTGCCTAGATGTAATTTTAAGTTATACCTATTTCCTGGTAGTATAAATTTATAAATACAGCTGATGTATTTGTATAACAATGGATATAAATGTGTTAATTACAATGTGACAATCTCATTCATATACTTGTAAATCCATTCAGCAAATGCGCGTCATAACTCCTTGGATATATGACAGTTTGCCTATTAACTCTGAAAGCAACACTTCACATACACGCACTTTAGGGATGGAGATGCATCCACACAATCTGTTTTCAAGAGCTCACAGCGTGCAAACCTTTAAGACTTCTCAATGCGGCCATTCTCGGACTGCAGGGGGAGAGAACCAGGCCTCAGCAGGTGATCCCTGCCTGGAAATCATGTCATTTTCATTGTTTTGTTGAGTTGGGTTTTATTCTCTTCTGTTTTGTTTATGTTAAATCTGATGGCAGGAGCAGCTGTTTAAAAGATAGCAAGCCACAGTATGGTAGCCAATTTGCGTTTACTATTGGCCTCTTTTGAAGTCCTTCATTGTATTCATTGTTTTGTTTTTATCGTTTCTATTCTATTCTATTTGATTTTTACTATATCCAAACAGATCTGCAGGGTTGTTTGTTTGTTTTGGAACCAGGGATTGAACTCACAACCTGTGGCACAAGTGCTTGCCAGGCAGGCACTTCAGCCACTGAGCTAAATTTCCAGCCCCATCTGCTGTTATTTTGAAGACAACAGAAGGCATTATGGTAACTATTGTTGATTTCATAAGGTTTTAAAGTCCTGTATCACTTATACCAGTTTATTTTGATTGGTTTTATTCTGTTTTATTTTCCTTGGTTTTATCCTCTTTAGAATAAAAAATGTTAAATTAAAAAAGACTTCTCAAGGCACACCATGAATGCCCTGACCTTCCCAAAGGGACGTCCAGAAAAGTTTCTTGTGGCGGCCATGGCCACAGAGGTCCTTGCTGAACCCAACAAAGGGTTTGCCCCTCAGCTGATTTGAACCTGCACAGAGTAACACTTCATACGCTTAGCAATGGCTCTCCAGTGAGCCCGCTCCGTTCTCCTGCAGGTGAATTAAAACCCAGCCAGTCTACACACCGAGGAAGCGCTGACATGAAGGCAAGATTCCCCCAGAGCCGTCTTCCAGCGTTAAAAACTGATTTTTTTAAACATTTATGCGAGGGTACATTCAAAACAATTCTTCCTTGTTAACCAGTAACTGGAGAACAAACATTTTGCAAAGCAGTGCGTGAAATCAGTTTGTAGGTGAAAATGCTCGTCATCTATCTGCGATAGACACTGAATCTCTCCTTTTTCAACACACAGCTTTCAGGTGCATTTCTTTCAGCCGAGAGGTGCTGTCACCTGTAGTTACTGGGGAACTACAGGCTCCTGTCCCCTGGGAGGGTTACCCGCTGGCGAATGGAAGCATCGGAATCTGCTAACAAATCACTTTACCTGCTGTCTGCTTGGTATGATTTCTCTTCCTTCCGCGCCCCAAACTGACAGTGCTGCCCATCTAGAGCCATCTGAGTCCCCAGTGCAAAGATTCTTTGTTAGATGGCCAGTCTGTTCCCAGAGCACTGGAAACGACCACCATCCGCGGTGGCATTGTGCCAGCCTGCTCCCACCAGTGTGGCTGTACAGGACACTAGCCAGCGGGCAGCAGGGGCAAAGAGGACTGTGACATGATACATATTCACAAGGTGCCCTGGTCCCTGGAAGGGGTACCCGGGCCCCGTTCACAGCAGGCCAGGGGCAACTCTGGGGGGAGTGAGCCCCGAAATACTGCAGTCAGGTTCCTTTCCTAGGGCAGTTTCTCTCCTAGCTCACCGATGAGATTGCCCCCTGGAAATGGGATTCACATGAAAGTCTTCAAATAAAAAACATCGTATTGGAAGAGGAAGGGGTTATGTACAGATGCTCGGTTGGTCCAGAAATGTGCAAGTACGTGTTTCTGCTTTTTCATTTTTGTGTACACCTACCACAGATTACCTGTGTACCCCCCCCAAATACAGGGACACACACCTTCCGTGTGTGCAGAGAGGAAACGGTCCACCCCAAAGCTACACAGACTCCTCCGAAGGCTCTTGCCGCTTGGGTCCTTTATCCTACGCATAAACAGGCTCCTCACCAAGCGGGTGGCTCATTCATCTTGGTTGATAATTAGAACCGACAAAGACCAGATCAACACAAATCACGAGGGCAAAAACATCGGGGACTCAGTTTAATGAGATACCCCAAAACCTCTTTAGTGGTAATTGCATTGCAATGGGCCAAATAGCTTTCACAGTTGTTTTTGCAAATTAAACAAATTACCACCCAGGATCTGAAAAGTATCCTGACCGTAATACATCGGGAATTAAGCAGGGCCCTGGGTAGCTTGGCCAAATATGGGTATTAACCTAGATCCGCCCTAGTATATAATTTTGGGGCTTCTTACAGCACAAAAGGTAAAAGACTGAACCCTACTGCTGTGTACATTCGGGACTCCTGGGAGGGCAAACTCAGCTGTGAGGCAGTTTCTCATAGGAACTGCCTTCTTCCTCCATAGGATCCCTTAGAATTTCACACGGATGCCCTGAGGATTATTAAATCTTCAAGATGCTTAAAACCTGCAGCTGAAGTCCTCCTCTTTTTTAGGATACGGCACAAAGTGTGATACGGCACAAACAGCTGGAAGGTTTTATAGATGTTCAGCGATACCCAAAGTGCTCGGGGAAGCCGTAATAAAAACCAACAGTTGCACACCTTTTTGGATCCAAGCTGAGCTAGGGGGGCAGAAGACATTTGCAAAGCAATCGGCTCTTATTTTGGTCCATCTCCTAACTTAGCCACCCTGTCTAGGTCCAGTGGGAAGTCAGGAAGGGATGCTTATTGTGCAAGTCCTGCAGAGGGAAATTTCAAACAAATATGCCCGGCTGGAGCGGGCAGGCTTCCTTTCTAAAAAGAGCCAGCAAATGGGAAGTTTGAGAGAACGTCCTTCTCAGTGCGGAAATGGTGTCTGGCGCCTTTTGCTCAGCTCTGTCCCCCTCCTCCGGCCTTGTCTGGCAAAGGTACAGCATGGAAGAACGATGGTCCCATTCCTGCAGCACTTGCTTTACTACCGTCAGCCACTCAGCCTATGCTGCCTCCCCTTGTCCACTCCGGCCTGCTGGACCTAGAAGATGCCCAACACATGTTAACAAGAGCTTGTCTTTGGGAATCACAGTCAGCTGCAAAACATTTGTGCATACGGCGATGTCCCCAGGTCAGCGGGCACATTCCATGGCAGGAGAGATGCAGCTGCACCTTAGATGTCTGAAGGGCCGCGGAGATGCAGGCTGCCGCCTCGTCTGCTGAAAGGAAACGAGTTAGAACAACCCACTGAGAAAGCCAAACCCCCAAACCCTGCCCTCTGTCTTTCAGATCCTCCAGCAATACTGATGGAACAATTTGAGATGAATAAATTTTAAGCTCTTGTCTTTTACCTCCAGGGAACCTGTAGAAGATTAAGGGCATATTGAAATATAATTATCAAGTCCCCTTGGTGAGGGTTCCAGCTGCTTTACCAGCCATGGTGGAAACTGAGTAATAACATCCACGTTGTATTTCTGCAGAACATTCCAGAAGAGATCTGAGGGCTTCAAATCATTCTCAGGAAGAACAGAATTGGACAAACCACATTGTGGCTTTCCAAGCAGCTCCCTTCTCCAAAAATGACAAGAGTTTACTTCGAGGGAAATTGAGGTAAAAAGGGTTTAGAGCAGTATGCAGTCAGAAATACATGACCAGAAGGGGTTGAATGAACACCGACGGCAGCTGGAAGGGAAAGGAGGTGTTGGGGCCTTGCATTTTGACGTCTCCTGTCCTTTCCGTCTTTCCTCAAACAGCAGCTGGCCCCGTGTATAAATCCCAATTTCCCCTGTGCCTTCCAGGTCCAGCATGTGAAGTGAGCGCTGTAAGAAGGGCACTGTCATACTGACAGTGATACGAAATAGCGAGTGATAGTGAACTGGGCTTTGACGTGGTGTAATTAGAAATAACACCTCTGCTAACAGTCGTCTCCTGTCCTGCTAGGACAGGGCTGGGGACACACTGGACAAACTCATCTGCCTGTGTATGGGCAGGGTCTGCGTTGAGTGGCTTTTACCTTCTTTAGTAGTTGAAAACGCCGAAAGAATCATTTTGTGGCTTGGGAAAATTACATGGGACTTCGGCATCAGTGAGTTGTTGGAACAGAACCACGCCCATTGGTTTCCAAAGTGACGTGGTCCACAGAGGTGAGGAGCTGTGACGGGATCTTTACACCCAGCCAAGCCTGAGCCTGGAGACCTGGCAAATGGACGGATGCTTTGCAGGCAAACAGCACCGTGTTTGGAACAAAGACGATTTCACCTTGCTTCTAAGCTGACAAGTAGATTTTCAGTTAACCCTCGATCACCTCTGTGGTCCTGCTCGGATTCCACACACCCTGTTCCCAACCCCGTCTCTAGGGCCACTGCATTGTAAATGTTGTAGTGAATCCAGTCTGGTTACTTAGTCAGGTTGCTGTCTTTTGAATTTTAGTAGCTGTCTGATAGATCATTTGTTGTACCAGGCTTCTCATGCAGGCTTCTGGTGTGCTTAATCCAGGTTAAATATTTCAGTTAGTAGCACGCTAAAGGAACTGCAAGGATCCAGATGATTATAATTTAAAAAAAAAGACGCAGGTGTGGCAAATTCCAAGGAGCTAGCTCAGTAATGAGAAAATATGAGAACATAAAATCTATAAACAATTACTTTCCTACCTCGTGTTCTACTCAATTATAATATGCCAGGCAGCGATTTTAAATGGAAAGAGTGTCTTATCCTAGAGGGAATCCACTGAATTTAAGAAGTCATTGTATCTTGTCAAATTCAAGGTATCAAAAACCTAGTAAAAAAGTCTTCTGCATTGCACAGTGTGTGTTGTATCTTGTTAATTTACGTAGACATGTTTTCTTCAAAAATTCAGTTACAGTATTAAAATTTGTTTCAGGGGAGGTTTACAATATCCTTCAGCAAGCAAGCCTTGAAATACTAGAAATAACATGAAATTCAAATCTTTGGCAGCATTATTTAAGGCAGATCCATTAGAAAAAGAAATGACAGCTCTTTTTATATCTTCAAGACACAGCCCTCATGGACTGCTGGAGTTAGCTAAGAAAGGGACTCTCTTAGCCTAGGGAATATTATAACTGTAATAGCACAATTCCAAAGCATTCCGAGCACAACCATAGGTCTCTATCTTGCAAGTGCTGTATTCCATGACAAAATCCTGAATGCGTGGGTTTGTTAGTAACTCTAGGTTTGCATTAGAATTCCCTATCTTACAGCTTGGAGCAAAACTCTGTTTACAAAACAGTATTTACACTTGACTAATTTTGCAGATCAAACTAATTAAATCAATTAAACTGGTGATTAACCAAATGAAGGCTGATTGCAAAAATTAGTGGGTTTATTTTGGAGGACTGGAAGTCAGCTAATTACTGCAGTGATTACTTGAACCTGGAGTACTCTAAATGTGGTATAAATTGAAACCTCATAGTGAATTAGACTGGGAATTCATTACAGTTTAAAGCACTGTTAATACTATTCAGTCTGTTCCTCCTTGGGGAAAATTGCCTCTCTGTTTTGTATACGGATAAACAATCGCCTGGATTCTGTGCCTTTTTTCAAAGCAAACCTATGAAATGAGGGAACCAAGGAAGAGATGCTTTGAGAGGGTTACACACCAGCCCTTGCCACGATTCTGTGCACACAGCAAACACCTGAGGGCCTTGCAAAGGGCCAATCATGATTCAGTCCATTGGGGGCACAGGTGTTGGGGATGAGGTGGTTAGTGCAGTCGTCCACACCTGTGTGCATGTGTGTGCATGCGTGTGTGCACATGCTCACCTGCCTGGGAGTGCACACGATTCTGTGAGGTTGCTGGGATTCTGCCTACCTTTTCGGCTCTGGAGTGACCTACTCCTAGGTCATGGGCCACACTGTGGGCGCTGAAGCAGATGGCTAAATGTTAGGGTTCGAGTCGGACATTTAGGCTGGGATACAGAGACCAAGCTACTCTGTCGGCCCCTGATAGTGGACGCTGACGCTCTTGGCTGCAAATGCCTGAGCAGGCAGCCCCCCGTGCGCTGATTTAGGTAACAGCTCCTACTGACCAGGACTCGTCGAGCGTCTTTTCTCTCGGTCTCCTTGAACTAGTGTTAGTAGCAGAGCATTTATGTCCATACATACTGCAGCGTACTAATTAGTTTTTAAAGCATATCATTTTAACAAAATGTGAACACAGCTGAGCATGTGGTCTACATTTTGCTGATTTAAATATCACTGAGCTTTCAGTTCTGTTTTTCCCCAGTTTGAGATTTATGAGCTGATATTTACAATAAAAAGAAAGACTTCGTGTTCTGTTCAAAGATATGATTACGTCTAGGAGACCAGTATCTGCTTTGTATAAAATTTTAAAGGGAAGCAAGGAGCTTCCTTTTGCAGACAAACTGGGATAAACGTCTGTATTTTCAGTGTGGCTTTCTCTTTAGAAATGAAGGGGGAAACTTAATTTTCCCAGTTAATCAATGAACCCGTCTTGACATTTGGTTTCTTGCAAGTTGCAGGTTCATAGCAAGAGACACCTTCTACCGCAGGATACCCCACAGCCTTCCACAATGACCATCCATTGCCATTTGATAAGTGGGACCCCCTGTGTGCTAGGGGTTCCAGAGTGCAAATTGGAACAAATTAAGACCGCAGACTGTGTTTTAATAAGGATGGAACTCTCAGAAAAGGCAGGCAAATGGGAGGAGCTTCCATCCACTGAAAGAACAATGCTTACACGGTTACAGAAACAGCCTTCCTGCAGGACAGCGTACTCAGGGCTTTGATGAGACACTGGAAGTGAGTCACAAGGCCTTGGCTTGTAATTCTCACCGAAATGCTCTGGAAGTGACATTGTTTTCCCCATGGGACGATCTTGGGGAAGCACTCGAGTTTCTCCTCCATGCTTGCAGGCGTTTGCATGCAGCCAGCCCCCCAGTTTGAATCTGAAATCACCCCACAGAGGTAGGTGGCTGTGGGCCTAGGGGCGGCGCTGAGCTGTTATCCCCCCACCCCGGAACGGCTTATAAATAAAGAGCTTGGAGTAAGCTCATGGGATTGGCCTCCTTATCCTAAAGCTTAAAAGTAAATAAAAACTGAGGATTGGAATGTGTAGCTAAGTGAGGTTTTACCACACAGGCTTTGTAGATGGCCAGATTCCGTGCCTAGGAGGTGAGCATGGAAGATTGGTCTCGCAGGGCCGGAATGTGGTTCAGCGGTAGAGAACTTGTCCAGCCTGTGAGAAGCCCTGGGCACAGCACTGAAAAAAGAAATCTTGATTATTAAACAAAGGTCTATGAACTATTCCTATTTATTATCAATTGGGCATCTGGAAAATTCCTTATAATGGAAGATATCAAAAAATAAATGACCAAATAATCAATTGAGACTCCATCCAGGTGATGGTCTCTCAGTGGACTTCCACTGTCCAGGACTGCAGATCTGGGCTCTGCCCACTGGCGTGGAGCGGTTCTGTCTCTGTGGAACAGATAACTAACTGAAACATGTACTATGGCATCAGGACATGACGGGGGTGACCTTCCTAGACACACACAGGGACTCTAGTGTCTGTTGCGGAATCAGGCTCGTGGTTTTACCACAAGTAGAACTGTTTCAGTGCAGAATGCTCACAAAGACCGCCTAGCGCAGCCATCACTGGTTGGAAAAACCACCGGAAGCCCAGTGATCAGATACCCGCTGTCAGGCAGAGTGTCTCAGGTAAGAGAAGGAGGCTCCTTATCACTGGGAGGATACCCTTGCCAATGGCAGCTGCCTGAGGCAGCCCATGGGTGGCACCAACAGTGACTGCCAGGATTCTGAGGTCTGTTGTGGTCCTTCTAAACCCTCTCCCTGTGTTACAGGATGCAGTGATGTCGATTGAGCTATAACTAAGCCCAGCCGTAACCCATCTTCTGGGAATGCACCCCAGACCACCCTGATCAAATGCTGGGCCTTCTTAAGCCCAGGCTCTTGTGTACTCCAGTGGCCAATCACACATGGTATGTAAACTTCCCTCCAGACTCTCAGGAAGCAGTCACTTAACTGTCAGTCTCTAGGTACGATCACATGGATGAAGCATTGTGGTCCATATGTAGTCAGATGTTAGGGAACTTCCTAGAATACTTTTAGCCTCCTTTCCTGTCTCTAATGAAAGATAACCTGCAGGCTGTTAGAATCACTGATTTCTTTGCATCTTTCTGCCTGACAGATGTCACAAAAGCAGAGTCCAACCCTAGGTGTGCAATTTCTAGGTCATTCTCAGAGTGCCAGCTCCCCAGGGCATCCCAACTCACTGCTATTCTTCCCTGCTTCCTTGCAAACAAACTTGGGGGTAGACCACTGCTTCTCAGGGAATGAGTGTTGCGTGATGCTGAACTTGCTTAGGGTAAATCCGGCCTGAGAATCTCATTTCTGCAGCCAGTGCTGGTTTAGGGGAGGGACCGTGGCTGGTACAGTTTCAGCCACTGTAACTGGAATAGCTTTGTGTGGGGTTTCTGGATGAGGCGTTGTCTGACAAAATGACACGAGGAAGAAACGGCCCCATTCTCCTCACAGGAGAGGCCGTGCGTGTGATGGGGCCCCGTGAGCCCGAACCCCACTGAGACTCTGGCGGAGCTGCCTGGCTCAGGGTCTCCCCGTGACATAGCGCATTTTCCTAGTGATGAAGTCATTTGAGTTAGAGTCCACGATGGATGGCTGAAAACAGGACAGTTTCTTAACAGAGAAATGCCTTCTTTCTTACACAACCCAGAGGTTTTTGGTTTTTTGCCTGTTTGCCCTGCATGAGTGCTAGAACTTGCACCTTACCAGCTGACTCCATGTCTCCATTTTCCATGTAAGTGGTTAAATAAATGAACCCAGGACCCGATGCATACACAAAACTGTATCAGAATTCTCTGCATGTAGCCAAGAGGGCCTCAAGGCTTCCAGTCATCGGATCTCAGTTCCCAGGAAAACTTTGCTGTTGAAAGCTGAGTGGATGCAGAGACTTTCCTCACATCTGCTTCCGATGTGATGAATCCAGGTCAAGAATGAATTTGTTTGGTTTAGACGCAAACTCTCACCTCCCCTGCTCTGGCTTGGAATTAACAATGCCTATGTAAGATTTCCATGTGGTCACTTTTCAAAACCTCTGCACTTTTTGCTGGGTGCAGCATTGAAAATGCTAAGCCAATCTGCATTTGATTATTTGACCGTCTCAGAAGGGCTCATCCAGAAATCAAGTTACCAGTAGGGGATGTTAACATTAACTAGGGGAAGATTACATTAACTAGGGGAAGATTACAATATGGGAATAAGCAGATATACCCACAAGATAGAATAGCAAACATGCAGCCAACTGAGAAATGCAAAGTGACTTACCGGAGACTATTTAACAATAAGAGCATGGCACTGCTTAGCCCGGCCTTTGTGGAGATTCTTTTGAGTGTTCTTCAGAAACTGGCTTATGCAGAGCGTTCCAATCCAATAGCCACACACTCACAGTGATGTGGGTCACTTTGTCCTTTAATATCACATGATTTCAGGTGTGACAAGAAGCAAAGAGAAGCTCTTCTGAGACCTTGAAGAAGGTGGACCCTTGAAATGTCCTCACAAAAGAGCTCTTGGGGCAGATACAGTAAATCAATGTCCCAGACACCTGAGACGATGGGTCAGACTGATGCAAAGGACCCCAAAATAAGACCTTAACTTAGGACGGTGACAGCAAAATAGAAAAGTGACTCCAAGACTGTTCCTGGGGATGCTGCTGGGGGAAGTAGATTCCCAGGGAAGTGTTTCAGCTCTTAGGTAGGTGTGGGTTTCAGGGTTTACATCTCAGATGTCCAGGGCAGTGTGTGGAGGAGTTTTCTGCAGCTGGACCACATCGGGCTGTCTGAATTCCGTGTGGCACTATGATTGCACGCATTGTAACAAATTCCTGCTGCATTATGACTAGCCTGTCCCTAACAAGTGAGCCTGTTGGTTTAGAAATCTATTACAGCTATATACAAGTAGGCTAACGGAAGAGAGAAGAGTCCTCCCCAGGTTCACACTGGCAAGGTAAACACCTGGCAGGTCACTTAGCTCCACCTTTGAGCCGATTTGAAACAGCCTTGGAGTTGACCACAACCCAGTATAAGAGCGCTGGCCCGGAAAAGGCACTCGAGTTCTGCTCTTGACCAGGAGGTAGCCCATGGGTGAGTCGCTTGCCTTTTCTGAGCTTCTGTGAGGTGTACAGACGCCCTCCGTGAAGGGAGGTGACGCCGACTGGCTCCAAGTCTCTTCCGGATCTTTTTTCTATGATTTCTACACTATCTTAACGTCTCCTTCACATCCCACCTCTTTCACCCTTCACACTGCGACCTGTCAGAGGTGGTTGATACAAACCTGTGCAACATTTTTGGCTTCTCACCAGTTGTTTTCCCATTTGTCCCCCCACGGAGCCCCGGCATGATGATGGTACTGACAACACGCTGGCAGATGAGGAAACCGGGCCATGAAGCGTCAAGACTCACCCGCTGGCGCGTGGCAGGGCCAGGACTGCAGCTCAGGGCCTGTTCCAGCTCCCTCCACTACACACACCCCCAACCAGGCCCGGAGCCAACATGCTCAGTCCCTGGTTGCTCTGCGCTTAAGACAACTGTAAAAGGGAGACTCTTGGAGACATGCGACCACTTTGGGATTGCAGGTGAAAAGATTCTTGTCTAAACTTTCCACCCTGAAATAATTTTGTATTTTGCAGAGAAGTTGCAAAGATAGCACAGAGAATTCCTGTATAGCTCTCGCCTGGCTTGTCCTAAGAAATTAACACTGGTACAAGATGATTAATGAAACTACAGACTTAACTCGGATTTTGCCTGCCTGAATTTTTAACAGATGTAGAGTAAGTTGCTAAGTGGGAACGTGGCCTGAGACACACATTCTTCTGCATTTTGTCAGACAGTGCCGCACATGACTGAGTCCAGCAAGGGCTGCTTGCCAGCCACAAAGGCCAAAGCATCTGCTTGATGGTGGTCAGCCCACCACAGGGAACCCTGGGATGCCAAAATCCGTGGTCGCTGGGAATAGCAATGACCCAAAGCCAAAATGCTCAGGGCTGTCAACCAGACGCCGGTGGCCAAGCAAAGTCACCAGCCAGATCACGATTTTGAGGACAAGATTCTCACACTCATCATCTATCATTTCCCAGGCACAGTCCTTTCCTGGAAGATACCGCAGTATTATTCAAAGTGTGCCAAAGTGGGCAGGAGATCCCAAGAGTAATTGTGAGTTATGAGGTCATAGGGACCTCATTGCAAACTATTTGCAAAACTTAATTGGGGTAATAAATAAACTAAGCATGCAAATTAGATTGAAGTCTTCAGTGTGAATTAGAAGGAGACCATTAGCCTTCTTCCTGGGCCATAATATTTGCTGAGTTGAACTGTTAATTGAGGGAGTATTAAAGTCAGATATCGAAAAATTTCACAAGTGAAATAACTTGGATATAAAACCGTGTCATACAAATCCTTGCTGGACAGAGATGTCCGGCATTCACAGCTCAATCTACCCCATCCCCAAGTGCGATCTCATTTTAGCCAGTGTAGGCAGAAAGGGAGCGGTCACTTCCAATCGGCGAAAACAGTTCTGAGAGCTGAAACTGGTCTGTCCTCTCCCCCTCTCTTTTCCTTTTGTTTAAAACCAAATGGTCCAAAATAACTTCAGGCTGACTTTTCTCTTTCTGCTATCTAAAGAATGAGTTAAAGGGGCCTCTCGGAGGTAAATATAAATACAAAAAAACAAGAGGAACTGAACGTTCAAACACATCTAATCATCCTGCCTAAGTCAAGTCTTACAGTGGCTTTTTTTAAGCAGTTGATTGAATGAATACAAATGCCTCTCTGTCGTCACTTGGGACGCCACTCGATATATCCCATTTTCTAGACTCTAATTATTCCATTTGTAGACATGAATGCCATTTAGATGTGAGCTAATTCAGCATGGTAACTCAATTATATTTGTACCGACTTGGATTTATTAAGCATCAATGGGTCTTGGTGAGACCAGAGGGACCACGGGTGATTCATCCCAGCGCGGCCTCTCAGGAGCTCAATTACACATGCCAGCCAGAAGCTTGGTTTTTAGCTGGTATGTTTCACAATTAAAATAGAAAAGATTTCTGTGTTCCTCGGTGCACACGGCCCAGCAGAAAGGAAGGCGGGCGGCAACCCTGGCTCAAGGTCTCCTTCCGGCCTGCACCATCTCCGTGAAGACACGCTGCTCCAGCCACTGGCTGGGGCCACCTGTGTACCCAGACCGGTCTCTAACCCATGCATGTGGCAGAGGCCGCAGAACCACACGATCTCCTCTCATTCAGGGCACTCAGGAAATGTCGATGGAACTAAATTACTGAATTATCTTAGAGCTGCGAATCTCTGTCCTGAGAGCCGAAAGGCAGATTCCGGATACATCAGATTTGTAAAAGTGGAAACCTCAGAGTGATAAGGAATTCCATGAACTGCATCCTCAGCCTGAAAAATGGCCTAGATCAAGGCAAAAAGGATTTGAACCAGGACCGTCCCAACAGATGGCTTATAAAAATCACTCTTAGCTAAGAACTGTTACACCGCACTGGAGCCAGGCATACAGGCGTGTACTGCCGTGCTACACGCCCGTGCCTCCTCCTCTTCACCAAGGGGAGGTTTGATGATTGAACCATTCACTGGTTCTCAGCCCCGAGCCTGGTGTGCGGACCGAGTTGAAATAGTGTACGATGAATGCAACATTATAATCGAGAAAAAGTCACTTCGCCATCAACGGAACACTTTGGAAATGGTCTATTGTCACTTTCCCAAATAAAATCTTGGGTAAGAAAGATGCTACATTTGTTTTCCGAAGACCCAGTTGAGGGACAGTGTAAAAGGGAAAACAATTCAATCTCATCACTCATCACTCTCAATTTAGTGTAGACTTCTGAGGTAGATTATTCTTTGCAGAATAGTTACCAGGGGCCGGTAGTAGTAGCTGGAGTAAGTAATAAGAAGCAGTAGCCAGGTGTGGTGATACATACCTGTAAATCCCCACACTCAGGAGGCTGAGGCAGGAGGATCACCTGGGCTACATAATGAGTTCAAGACCAGGCTGGTGGACTGGCTCGCAGCCCTGGTAAGCGGCTATAGCCTGGTAAGCTGCAGCAGTCCCAGGGCGAGAACCAGCAGCGTTTCCTGAGATCCGCGCCATGTTGGAGCCTAGGGCACTGGGAAAGAAAGCAACTCACAGCCACGCTGGTGAGTGGCTGTGAGCCTACCAGTGCGAGGCCTGAAAATCAAACATCCCATCCTCCCCACCCCCCGCTCCATTAGCAAATGGGAGCCAGAGATCTGAGCATCTCTTGGGAGGTTGACCATATGCAGTGTAGCAAATATGGGGGATTTCCTTCTACCGTCTCTTTGAAGGCAAATATTTATCACCATTTTGCTTTATCCTGATTAATGATATTGCTCTATTCAATATTCTGTTTTGATAAGTTCTATAATATTCTGTATTTCCTTTGATTTTGCTATACCTGATAGAAAGAACAACTATTGTGAAGATAACGAGATATACTATGGTACCTATTACTGTTATCCCGGTAAACTGCTGTGAAGTTCTGTACCAATTTCACCATACTGTCTTAATTGGCTTTGTTCCATCTTGATCTGTAGTATTTCAGGACCTTCAAAATAATAAAAAAATTAAAAATAAATAAATAAAATAAAATACAAGTAAAAAGGAAATAACAACAACAAAACAGATCAGTAAGGTACTGAGCAAGCTGAAACATGATATAACTAAACAGATAATGGTCTTAAAAAGTAAAAGGAGGAAAAGAAAGTGCTCTAAAGGATATAACTGCATGTGTGTTTAAGTGTGTAGGATCGATAACCATATTACTAAGTTTTTGTTGGATCATTGAACAGAACTGTTTGCAGCCTCGCTGTTTGAATGTCTACTTTGTATGCTTTAACTTTGTAACTTGAGCAACTATTTTTAAGAGGACAATATGTAATTTATCAACGTGATTTCTTACTGTTTTTTTGAAATTCTGTATTATTTCTACCCTTTTTTCTATTTTGCTTTTTTCTCTTTAAATAAAATTTAAAAAAAAAAAAAGACCAGGCTGGTCTCAAACAACAACAAAAGCAATAGGAGTCACACTAGTCATAGTTGGTCAAACATTTTAAGTAACATTTGCCCTGCACACTATTTTCAAAATGTTAATCACATACCTTGTGTCATTTAAGCCCATAGCAGGGCTACGAATAAGATATTTTTGTCTCACAGCTGAGGGGACCGGGCCTTGGAGGGTCCCCTGCCCCACGGCCACAACAAAACTCCAGCGAGGCTGCTCCTTCAACTTCGTCTGCCCCCTTCCATTTCCTGCTTATAGCAGAACAAGTATGGGTTTTAAATTGGAAAACATTGTTGTGAATAGGAGTGGGACCAGGGGCGTCCTTGCCATGTTCCCGATTTTAGAGAGGAAGTTTCCGGTTTTGTCCATTTAGTATGCTGTTGGCTGTGGGTTTGTCATAGATGACTTTTGTCAGATGGAGATAGAGACCATCTATTCCAGTTTTCTGTAGGGTTTTTATCGTGAATGGGTGTTGGACTTTGTCAAAAGTGTTTTCTGCACGTATTGATTTGATTACGTGATTTTTGTCCTTGGCTCTGTTGATATGGTATATTACATTTATTGACTTGTGTATGTTCATCCCTGCATCCTGGAATGAGTCCTGCTGGGTCATAGTGAATACCTTGATGGTTTGCTGCATTCTGTTTGCCAGTATCTTATTGAAGATCTTGCATTTATGTTCATTAGGGAGATTGGCCTCTAGCGTTCTTTCTTGGTTGGGTCCTTCTGCAGTTTGGGTGTCAGGGTAATACATGCTCCCAGGAATGACATAAGCACCTGTGTTTGTAGAAGTGCAGTCTGTAATAGCTAAATCTTGGAAACAACCCTCTACTGAGCAAATCCAAAATCAAGGGTCCACGGGGTGCGCAGTGTGGTGCACCTGCCCCGTTCCCCACCGATCTGCGCCCCAAAACGTGAACTCAATAGAAATTTCTTGAACACAATGTTTCACCAACTACTTAGCCACATGGTTTATCTTTTGTGTAATCCCCGATGTCACTCTGTGCTAGGGTCTGCTTTAAAGAGGAGGATAGGAATGACTGGTCCGCCATGGGACGCTACAGATTGGGATGCTGGTGGCATGAAGGGATTCTAGCAGGTAGAAGGACAGGAGCACCCCTGTTACCCCTGCTCCTTTGCCCCTTTGCGTAGGACAGAGGTCACAAGCTTTGATGGAAACACCGATTCCAGACCTTTCCCCCACCAAGGCTCTCATCTCACGCACTCAGGTACTACCCAGAATTGCTGCAAGCATGCAGGATGTCCAAGTGTCCTATTTCGAGAAACGAGGTCAATGGAACCCACCTCTAGCAGTCCCAAGTCTTTGCTACTCATCAAAATCTCCACTGGTGTTTGTTTCATAATCAGGAACCCTGGGTTCTACCTGGCAATCAACAAAACTCGGTATGAGGAGGTGGAGCGGGCGAAGTGCAGCCCCCCACTGACAACCTGATGTTTCCAGAGCGTCCTAGGGCAGTGTGGCCAGGCCTCTGCTGTGAGCAGGGAGTGGCTGGAATTTCTCCAGATGCTGAATCTGATTCCTGGGGTGGGCGAGGTACCTGGCGAGCTCTCAGTGACTGCTGATCTGTGGACTTCTCTGAGCGGGGAGACCCTCAAGACCCAAGTGCTCTGTGTTTGGTTTGCACATTTTAAGGCCTTGTCCTAAAGGGTCTGCAGGCCTTCCAGGCAAGCAGGAGAGGGACTTCAACCTGGGATTTCTCCTGACGTTTTTCTCGTCTTCCTGGGATGTGCTGAGCTCCTCTTCAAGAAGTTAAAGACCCTTGCAAGCTAAGCTGGTCTCCCCAAGGGGCACGTCTTCCATGCACCAGCCCTTCTGTGCCCCTGATCTATGTCAGGCTTCAGAACAATGTGCAAAAGTGAGGCGAGATACCTCAGGGGCCCAGAGGGTGAGCAGTGGCCTGGTTTTCTGGACATCCTGGTTAGTGATCAGGGAAGACAGACACACAGACTAAGAACAACAACACGAGATGCAGGGACAGCAGACATCGGAACAGACAGCACAGCCTGGGGTCAGGAGAGGCAGGGCAGAAGCCAGCCTGGAGGCCAAACCCAAGTTTGCTGGTTTGGGGGAAATTGGATGAAGCCCAAGTCACTTCTGTGGGTGCATAAGATCCTGTACTCTGGCTCCACTAACAAGCCTGTCATCTCTTAGCTGATTCCTCGATTTAGATTGGAACATGGATAATTTTCATGTTTTGTTCCTAGATACTGCTCTCGCTGAATTACTCCCTGTTTTGGTTCATTTATCCATTCAACAAACATTCCCCTGCATGGTGCTTCAGAACAATTCTGAGCACTTGCAATTTACCAGCAAACACACCTAGTTCTGTCCTGCTAGAGCAGTGATGGCCAACCTTCTAGAACTTTCCATGAAAACAAACAGCCAGCTACAGCATGCGTGCCATAGGTTCACCATCCCCTCCCACAACATTCATCCTAGAAGGAGAAACATCTTCTGTTAAAAAGGAAGTTACTTCCTCTTACAGGTCATGCAGAACACTCCACCAGGAGGTAAAGGCAATCAGGAGTCCACACTCCATGCTACGACGTGGAGCAGAGGCCCGAAGGTTGAGACACAGCACCCCTGCAGGGATCTGTGGGGCGAAGTCCTAGGCGGAGGGCATTGCAGTGCTGAGGTCCTGGGTGCCCAGCAGAAAGTCCGCTGGGTCTGGAGCACAGTGAGTGAGCAGCTGTGCTTCACAGTGGTAATGCTCAGGGATGAGATGTGGGCCTGGGGCCAGAGCGAGGATGGACAGATGGGTGGACGTCCTTGGCCAGGTCTGAGCTGAGGAGCAACATGGGCTGTGGTCATCACTCATGCATTTAGAAGCAACCATGGGAGGCAAAAGTGAGGGCAAGGAGCCTGGCCCTAAAGCCGTCACTGTCCCCAGGCATCAGAGGATGGATGGCTCTGTGGGTCCTCAGTTCTAGTTTCATCCTCCCAGGCTCTGGAGGATGGACTTCTGCAGCTGCCTGGGTCACCCGTGCAGGCCTGCCCCGTCCAGGGCTTCCTGCTCACCGTCTGTGAAGTGCAGACATAATGCCCACCCTGCCAAGCTCAGGAGGCGCTCATGAGAATTCAGTGAAGGCACAGATTTGGAGAGCTGCAGCATGGCAGGCTGGGAACCTGCCAGTCAGAGCCCACCTGAGAGGTGTCTACTGCCAGCAGTGACGGAGGCATTCTTTCATCTCAGCAGTGGCTCAGGGAACTCACCAAAGGCTGCTGTGAATTGTCTTAGTCACTTTCTCATCCCTCAGACAGGATACCCAATATCCTCAGGGAGAAGGTTTCAGTTTGGCTCGTGTGTCCGTCCATAGTCGGGGAGAGACATCACGGTGGAAGGGTCTGGCGGAGGAATGTGGCTCACACCATGGTGAGCAGGAAGCAGAGTGCAAGGGGAGGAACAGGGCAGAGAGAGAAGGCCTTCCCTGGCAACAGTACGTCCAGGTCTGAACTCAGCCATGGATCAATCTATAGGTGAGTGCAGCACCCCACAATCCAACCACTTTCTGGAAGCTCCACCTCTGCACACGTGAGGCATTTGAGATTGTCTGGCCAAAACCTGTGTCTCTGAGGGAGACTGAGATGCAAGGGAAAGGGGGCTTTCTCGGGACAGCTTGGTGAGTGGAGGGGCTGCACGAGGGTCCTCTGTCTTCTCCCTGGACCATGCACCCCAGTCCAGTGGTGACAGATGTCCTGATCTTGAAAGTGCATCAGCGCACAGTAGGGCCCAAGGAGGAGGCTCTGTTGTGAAGGGTGCAACAGCTTTGTGGTTTTCAGGTTTATCACTGAATTGGGTTCTCCCCAAAACTCTGGTGCTTGAGCACCCCTGCATTTCAGAGGCTCAGACGCATCAGCCCAGTGAACCCCACTCACAGGAAAGGACTCCGGCTCACAGAGCCCTGCATCTCACGGGTGTGTTTGCTCGGGATGTGGTGAAAACCCATGGAGAACGCAGCGGTTGGTTTTAATTTGGGGGGTATTATCTCTGTTGTTCTAATTCTCCTCCCTGAACCCTTCAGCAGAGGTTTCCGAAGAGCGTGTTTATTTGCGAGTGTGCTCTAGTGCTCATTAGAATTTTTGAGTCTCCACCCTGGAAGTTCCAGCAGGCTTACAGGGACCCTTCTGAAGTGCTGAGTGTAAATTTAAGCCCATGACACATTCTCAAGCCAAGTGTGCCAACATATTTTTAGGTAGAATTTTGCAAGCGGAGGCTTCTCGGGCGCACGCACTCAGCCTCCCAGGCTGCGGTTCCGGAACGGGGCGAGGAAACGGGAGCTGGGAGGGGTGGGTGTGCGGAGATGGCCAGCGGGCCTGCTGTGGACAGCAGAGCTAGCCTTCATCCTCGCCATTCCCTGAGGCCTGGCGGATGGCTTACATGGTGAATTTTAAGCAAAGGACTTGTTTGAATCAAGAGTCAGAGGATTTTAAAAGGCAGAAGCCTGCTAAAAGGCAGAATGGAAGCGAAGGGCCCTCGGAGCTGGAAATGCCCCTGGGTGCTCGGGAACTGCCAGCCACAGGAGCGAGGGCGTTGAGTCCAGCAGCCGAACTCGGCTCCCTTCCCAGCTCACTGCTCACAAAGCCCACAGAGCGGGTCATGCCGGAGGAGGGGAGGGTGGCCCGAGTCAACACGGCTTTAGACATTCAAAGGTCAGCACGAGGTGAGGTCACTCGGATGGTTTTACCACATGGAAGGACTCGGTAAAGGGAGAAAGGAACCCAAGTGTCCAGCGAATGCGGGGAAGTTTAAATAGATCGTGACAAAGCCTGTTCCGTATTATGTGACCGTCACAGTGTCGCCAATGTCATAATGAAATAGATGCTCTTGTTTTGGTGACTAAAGGGCAGAGGACAGTGGGCCGTGATGACCACAAAGAGCACTCAGAGTGTGATGACAGTAAAGGGCCCAGAGTGGGGCGGGAGATGTAAAATCAGGTTAACAACTATTAGAAAGCGGGAATTCCAACGTGACTTCATGGAGGAGCAGACGCTCTGGGCAGTGTGTGCAAAGCTGGAAGCTGCAGGTTTGCAGCCTGGGAGGTGACGCCCAAGCCTGTCGCAGACGCCTCCGGGTGCCCTCTTCCCAGTTCCTCATGGGAAACGCCAGGTCTGGTAGAAGTCACTAGTGGCAAGGCCACCTGGGGTAAAGGAGCCAGTGACACAAAAGCGGGGCAGTGTCCCCTCAGGTCAGGCAGGATCAGCATGGGGACAGATCACCAACCGCGCAGCTGTGGACAGAGCGAACAAGAGCCTGGGGGTGCACGTGCAAATCCACCGTCCCCCCCTTGGTTTAGTGGCAGTAAACTGGGTCATTTCTCCCTGCCCCGTCACAAGGTCTCCGCTGTCGGAGCCGTGGGACTGCCCTGCGTGGAAGACGCCTCTTGGACAAGCCCTTCCTGCTCTCACTGGCAGGGCTCGAGTCACCGGTGGCAACCTGCTGTGTGAAGCTTCCTGTTCTAGCGATTTCTCCAGGAACACGGGCTTCTGGGAGAGGGTGCTGACCGAGACATAGGAGCCCACCGGTGGGACACATGGCCACAGTGCTGTCCACAGAAAAACACATGCACACAGCAAGAAGCCAAGACAGAAAGGAAAGGCACTGTGAAGCCAGCAGTGATGGCTTTGGGTGGATTGTTTATTCTACGTGGCTGTGCGATTTCCAGTGTCTTTCATAAAAATGCATAGTTACAATAACTGGTAAAGATTTAAAAATAAACAGACTGGGGAGTGACTCCCTTTGGTGGCAGAAGAAGGTTTCCTTCATTTTAAATTTTAACTTTCTTTTGATGGGCAGATGAATTCACAGTTATTGTAGAAAATCCCAGGTACTGCTTTAAACTCCAGCCTCATTTGACTGCAGGAGGTGCATTTGTTCCCCATCAGCTGACCAAACCACGTTGTAGAAGAGGAATAGTTGGCCACACCTTCCATTCTTCCTGGTTATTTTATTAGCGTTTTGTAACAGTAGGTGATGCTAAAGAATGTCCTCTCACTTTTCTTAGGAATACACGGAGGTGCAGCAGCTCACCCACTCACCGGGACGCTCAAGGGGTGTGGTCAGAGACAACAGCCCCAAGTCTGAGCTCCAGAGAGGCCTTCTCCGTAGGAGGAGGGGAGCTGGCCGATGGCCCAGCGAAAAGGTTCCATGCTGAAGCACAGTAGCCCACAGGGACCCAGTCTTTCTTCCTCTTCCGTTTCCTCTTCCTCTTCCCCGCCTCTCCTCCTCCTCCTCCTCCTTCTCTTAGGACTAGGAATTGAACCCAGGACCTTTCCACTCAGTTACACCCACAGCCCTCTCTCATTGTTTTATCTTGAGGCAGTGTCTCTAAGTCTCTAAGTTGCCAAGTCTTTAAGTTGCCTAGACTTGGCTCAAACTTGCCATCCTCTGCCTCAGCCTCCCACAGGGCTGGGATGACAGGCGTGCACCATGGTGTCCAGCTCCTTCTTCTAAACTCTAGCAGCACCGACAGACCGCATACACCCCTTTGCCACGGCTCTGAGCCCTCCATGAAGAGGAGCCGCCACGAACAGCGGCCTCCCCGCTGGGGCCAGGGCACAGAGGCCCCAGGGAGGCTGGCCTTGGCCATTTGCTGCAGGCACCATCTGCCTGTCCACCCCGGCTGACGGTTGCCCATGGGCACTGCACATGTCGCCTGCGATGTCCACACTGCAGCCTCAGATTCTCCACGTGGAGAAGTGGCATCGTCACCGAGGAGAAGATGTCCACCTGCATCCACAGAACGAGGCCATGGAGTGGCTCCTGGGATTAAAACCAGGCGAGCATCCTAGACTGGCTGCAGGACAGCTACCCATAATGGGAGCAAACCGTTCACGCCACCTCGGCCCTGGCCCGCGGGAAAGCGGCTGTGGCATGCACAAACCTCTCCTCGCCCGCCTCTGCTCCACTGCCCCCTGCCACCGTGATCTGCTTCTGCAGCAGACGGAAGTGCAGGTGCACTGGGTATGGGGAGAGACGGAAACAGGGAGTGTGACCGGCCACCAAGGGGTACGAGGCGAAAGCAGGTAGGTTTTCAGGGCTGAGGCTGAAATGGTTAAAATAGGATATGGTTAAAATTTTTAATTTATCTAGTGTGTCAGGCGCTGCTGTGTTTTACAAATCTAATTCACCTAATTCTCATCACAGGGGAGGCAGACAAACAAGGGCCGATCTAAAACTCTCAGATCACTGGTAGCGTGATAATAGTGAGCCCCCACACACCCCCAACCCCGCAGCAAGTGTCAGAGCCCAGCACAGGGACCACGACACAATCCCGATCCCGTCTGCAGTCACACAGCCTCCCCTGCCCAGGTAGGAGCCGCACAGACAGGGAGGTGGCCCTCAGCGCTGGCGCCTGGCCTTGCAGCCCAGGCTCACTTGCCCTGCCCATCCTTGGGCACAGAGGGCTCAGCGTGGACCACAGGAGGCTGCAAGAGGCCAGCGGTTCCCTAACTCGCACTTCTGGAAAAAGGGCATGGTGTCGGTGGAAGCTCTTTAATTCCTGGGTGTGGGGGGAGGACGATGAGAGGAGGAAAAAGGGAAGATGCAGAAAGCTGGGGCCAGGCGGAGTCCTCCCTCTGCAGGGGAGGCGAAGATGGCTCGGCCACCACTTGCGACGTGCCGATTGTGTACATTGTCACACCACGCCGCTTTGCTTAACCAGCTAGGCGCTGTTCCCGTGCTCTCGGGGCTGGAGCACCTACTCCCCTGGCACCCCATGCCCTCGGGGACTCTCCCAGGTGCTCCGTGCCCTCGGGGCGCTCCTGTTCGGCTCCACACCTGTGAACGCTCACTAGCTCAGTGGCTGTCAACAGTGAAGGACCTGTGATTGCCCAGCTCAAACACCTGAGGGGCCGCCATCCCACCGCCCCCCTGGGGAAGGAGCAGAGCGTGCCGGCCACCAGTGATTTGCCACACACCTTTCCACCCAGGATGGCTGGAGGCTGGGGCCGAGGGCAGTGTCTCCGTGGACATTTCGTTACATAGTGTGGAGGAGACAGAGGATAGAAAAGCCTGCGCACCCTTCGCACCCTCCCCACCCTTCCATGTGTGAGGCAGGCATCTGATGGGGCTTAAGTACCTGTGAAAGCAGCCGCCCCTGCTTTCTGGAGTTCCTTGAGATGATGACAGTTATGACAAAGGTACTTCTTCCCTCTTTCCCCAGCCAACCGAAGCCTGATATTGGCAGAATAACCCAAATGAAGCTGTTCTGGAAAACTGGGGATGCATTTCTGTTATGTGCTTGACAGTTGTCACTTTCCAGGACCAGAGCTCGAGAACTTTGGAATGCACATCCCTAAGGCAGGGTTTGGGGTTTGCATTTGTCTTTTTAGCGGTCCTTACATTGCACCACGCAGCCCGGCTGTGTAACAGTTCCCTTCCAAGTTCTGTGTCCCCTTCCCACGGCCTCCCTTTTCCCTCTGGCACGCCTCCTCCCAGCCAGCATCCTGTGGTAGCCCAATACGGGGAAAGGGAACCGGTCCACAAACTCACAGCCAGGCTCTCGTGACCAATCGCACTTTTTCAAGGTGTGCGATTTACATTTTTAAAAAGAAACAACCGAGCCTGCCGTTAGTTCAAAAGAATGGCTCCAAAGGTAGAATTCCTGACACTCCCTTGGCAAGAGTAACAAGGACAACAACATTTGGGGTGTCACGGGGGCACCCCAGGTGCCAGGCATAGTATACTGGGACATCTTAGCTGTGTGATGAATCCTCCCAGCAACCTGCAAAGGGGGACATCACCCCCATTCAGAGAAGGGCGCCGCTGTTCAGGGTGGGCGGGGAGATAGGAATGGAGGTGCTTCCCTGGAAGGAGAAGCAGGGTTCTCCATCCACCCTTGGCGAGGGTTCCCCACCTGGGACAAGTGTAGCAAGGAAAGAGAAAAGTCTTCAGGGACACCTACGCCAGCGTGCAGCCAGCCAGCCTGGTCACTTTGGTGGCCTATACTTTACCCAGGGCGGGAGACTTTCCATTCTTCACACAGCGTTTCGTTCATAGAAGAATTTCCCCTCACGGAAGAACCAAAAAGCGGGGACCAGGGACCCAGTAGAGGGACATCTTTACACTGACCGGCACCGCTAAACGATCTCACGGTGAGTGGTCTTTACGAATTGCCTTTAGGTGTTAGTTTAAGAGAGTAGATAAAAAAGAAAAGTTAAAAAGATTGTTAAGATTTAGCAATCAGTACACAGAGCCCGGTAATAACGCCCTGCAGCCCTGGGTTAAGGGCAAGCTGTATCTGAGGGGACCCCCCCCCCCCCGTTTATGGATCCACTGGGTTCCCTTTGATGAACCAAGTAGTCTGAATCATTAGAAAAATGAACTGAAGGGTTTGCCTGGCTCCGAATTTCCAAATGCCCCTGGAGGATGTAAAAGGGACTTTATTCTGTGTCTATTTAATTTTATAATAAGCAAAATGGTCTCCATAAAGTTTGTATGGGTGACTTTATCACAGACTCAAACAAACGTCACGACCTGCTCTAATTTAGTGACCAACGTGGTCTGTGTGACAAGATCTCCTCTTGTCCTCGGCAAATTTGCCTCCAGGTGGGGGAAGTTCTTGCTAGGAGTGTAGACTCCCGAATACCACTTAGAAAACAGGAAAGGGAAAAAGTATCCACAATAAATACTGCAACCAATTAGACTCTATCATAGTAATTTCTCTGTTCTGTCATGTTTGTTTACTGGGTTTTGTAGAGGAATTGTTGCCATTTCTGAGATGCAGGATCATAAAACCTTCTCTCTCGTGTTTTCCTGCAATGGAAACTTGTGATGATGGGGAATGTTTTCTTCCTCACCCAATTCGACACTGAAAGATGCAGACCCAGACGTGTAAAATCTGTTTGCACACATTCTGAGGCCGCTCCTCCACATTTCCTAAAAACCCACACATTAATATTGCTTACTCTGCAGCAGGGGTGAATGAGGTTCCCCAAGACCTCCTTAGAACAGGCTGGAGTTAAATAATATTACATGTTTTTTTCATTTTACTGTGATGAATGCAAAGCTATTAAATAACCTTTTAAAGAGTTGGTGTAATTATCTGTAAACAGTAATGTTACAAAAAAAAAAAAAGGTCAAGCTGTCCTGCCATTAGATGTTTATGGATATAAACTGGATTTATGTTTCCATAAAACAGGCCCCGACTAACTAGATTAATTCTCCACAAACTAAACCAACTGTAGTAATATTTAGACACAATAAAATGATACCAATTAAAACAATTTTATTTTTTGTGTCATATTGATTAACGGCGCACTAAAATTAACCAGAGACCTTAAACTCAGAACGGTTGGCAAAAGGCACCCGCATCTCAACATTATTACCAACAAGAAGAGCAGTTAAGTGAGATGGTTGGGCAATAGTATGAATATTTAATTAATAATTAGTCATGTAATTTCTCCTCAGGAATTATTATCCCTCAAACTGGTTGGTGAATTTAATTATTAGCAGCCTTTTTGTTTCCATGTCTTCTCATTACTGTCAGGATTGATGTAACATAAACTTCATTAAAAATTAAAGCAAGAGTCTTAATTACAAGGCTACCCTGACTGAAGTTAGAATTAGCCAAGTCAGTGATGTGCAAATGACTGCATTATTTAAGAAACATGCTGGAAGTAGTTATGCTAATGCGGAAGGTTCTCAGTAGCAGACCTTTTCGCTCTGAGTTGCATATTCATTAAATGCACTATGCAAATTTAATGTAGCAGTCTTAGTAATGCGTTGTTAATTTATTCAGATTTATTGAGTACGACTTGTAAAAAAAAGTACAAATTTAATTACTCTATCTAGTCGGGATGGTATTAGACGATAGCAGAGGTTTAAAACGTGCTGGCCGGGATTACTGCGGTTTGATGGAAGAGGTGGTATCAAAGGACACAATTTTGATAACTGGGCTTGAAAGAATATTTGATTTACTTATGGAATGATCTAAGAAATCACTAAAATTGCGCATGTTCCTTCCCAATAGGAAAGTAAAAAAGTCTCGGTTGTATTAACTTAAGAGCTAAATCGGTGCTGAGTCCACAGCCTAATGGTCCTAATGGCCCTACGGAGACCAGTAAAGGTTATAGATGGAGATCCGCGTGCGGCAAACTGTCTTTGTGGAAAGTTCACTCTGCAGTGCGCTGAGGACCCGGTGGGGACGGCCGCCCAGGAGGCCGCGTGCAGGCTGATCGCCCGTTGTCCGGGCCAGGCTCAGTGCATGGCGGCATTGGAGAGAAGTCAGCTCTTGGAAGACACCCCCAGCCACCCCCTGCCCCTCTCCCTCGTGGCTCCCAGCACGGCCCCAAAGCTGAAGCTGTCTTCTTGCCTCGGTTTTCTCTGGGAAACCTGCACCATGGGTTTTCTTCCCCCCATTTTATAGATGAGAAGACTGAGGTCAGAACTAGCAGAAGAATCCATGCAGCTGGAAGGGCTGAAATCTAAGTGCAGCCCCTTCTTCCCCCACCAACCTGCTCTCACAGCCCCATTCCCCACTCCTTCTCTCCACCACCGCTTTCCCCCTCCCCATTTTCGCCTCCTTTTGCCCCCTCCACCATTTCTTTCCCCTCCTCCCTTCCTCTCAGAAAGGCCTCTCATCTGCCCAGCACCCCGCTTCCCTCCGGCCCATCTCCCTGATTCACTCACAGATACCCAAAGGCGTGAAGGGGCTGCTTTAAAGCGGAAAGGGTTGACCTTTTTTCCTTCTTAAATAAGTGCTCCAGTCATCAGGCTAAATTGGAATAAAGCTGTTTCAAGTTCAACCCAGCAAGGTGAGAGGCCCTGACCCATAGACCGGGGAGCGACACTGGGAAAGTCCCTTGGACCCCAGTGGACAGGCGGCCCCTGGCAGCAAGGTTGGCTTAGAAGGCCCCCACCTGTCTTTTAAGAATTTTAAGTTCCTTGGCCTTTATAATCGCAAAAACAAGCGCTGTGCATTTGAAGAGCAATCACTGTTTTATCTTGATCGTAGGGCCTCCTGCTTCCTATTGGCTGATCCTTAGGGGAAAAATCAATACACACCGTGCACAGCTCTAGCAAAGAACAGACTGAATCACTACTGTTAGCCACGTTATCACGGTCAACTGCCTAGGAAGCCCTCCGAGCTCCCTGATAGTCGGTCTGCACAAATCCGTCTCCAGCTGACCAGGAAAATGTTGAGCAGCTCCCCTTACCGTGAGCTGACACCTGATCACAGTTTGAGACTTTGGACCTGGAGGTGCTTTGACTAGTTAGTTAACTGGTCACCACCAGGCATGGTGGTGCACACTTGTGATCTCAGTACTCAGGAGGCTGAGGCAGGAGGATCCACGAGTTTGAGGCCAGACTGAGCTACATAGAACCTGTCTCAAAAAAACAGAAACCAAACACCAAAACAAAACGGAAGTTGTCAGGTGACAGATTAGGGACCTTGGGTCCAGGGTGAATCTTCTCACGCCACCTGAAGGCTTAGCTCTAGCCACCCCTTCCCACATTGCTCTAGCAGTTTATGCCATTCTGTCCAAGATGATGCTTCATGCTCCCGGCACACACACGCAGGTATGCTGGGGGACAGACCTTCTTTACTTTTGGGTAGTATCAGTGGCGTGGTGAATGCTTAACACACCACCAGCTCTCTTAAGAAAAAAGAAAGAGAGAAAAAACAAGAAAATGCCCTTGTTTGTAGTGTGTGCTCATTTCCCTGGAAAATGCACTTACCATGTGGGTTTCAGCTCCAGTGACAACATGCGGTCACTAAATTCAGAATTGGGAGTTTACAAACGGCACCAGTACGCCGCACATCTGCCATACCGTAGGTGTCTCTTCACAGTGTAGTTATGCTCACTGTGAAGCTCACAGCAGACCGAGACAGATAGGTGTAAGGAACTTTAAGAGCTTAGACGGGGACCGAGTGTATAAATAAGCAGTGATGCACTTTGCACGTTTATCCACCTTTGTTTCTGGTGCCATGTTCTTACCAGCCCTACCTGTTAGGCCACAAACTCCGGAAGGGCAGGACCAGGCATCTGGAGGGGAAGCTCAGGGCCTGGCCTATTGCAGGGGTGCAATAAGACATATGTGGAGACGAACAAGTGGACAGGTCCCTGTCCTCACCACTCACGGGCTTGGAGCTGACCGGCTGGGCGGAGTGTTTCCAGTGGAAAGCTCGTATATTCAAAGCTGGGTCTGTCCGGTATTGTCTTAAAATTTAATCTGGCGGCCAAGGAGAAATAGCAAAAAGGCCGGAGTTACCCAGCATACCCGCATTTTCCTGAGCAGGTGAATCATGAGGGTGCACTTGTTCATCTTCCACATCTTGTGGGTTGCAGAACCTCAGAAGTCTGGGTCAGGGTCTCGGGGCTTGCTTTGGTTTCACAAAGCGGCTGTCACCCAGGAAGTCTGGGAGACCCCTGTGAGCCAGAGAGACCCTGTCAGGACTCAGCCTCCTCCCCTGGACGCCGAGGAAGGCGATGGCTGACGCCTCTCCTCTCTGCAGAGCGAGGACTGCTTTCGGTCTGCTCAGAAACACGAATTCGAATTCGGAGCTTAATTCAGAAGGCCAATCTGTCAAAGTCACATGTGCACGCGAGGAGAGGGACAGGGAGGAAGGACCCTGGGGAGACAGATTAGGGTGAGCGGTGGAGAGCAGCGCTGGGCAGCGGCCGCCCAAGCGCCTAAGCCCCACATCTCGAGCTGGCACCCCAGTTTCCCTGAGCCCTGCTCTTCTGACCTGGAAAACAGGGGTGATTGCATCACCGCTATGCTGGCAAGGTGCAGGGTGGAGACCTTGGTTGTCCTTGGTCCCACGGGGCTCCCGATTGTGTCTCCGCTCTGTCACTGACCACGTGCCTTCGGGTAAGCTCCTTAACTCTTCCAGGCCTCTGTTCCGTCTCGAGTAAATAGAGTGCAAAAGCGGGATTCACCTCACAGGGCTGGAAAGGCACATTTGAAAGTCCTCAGCACAGAGCTGGGTCACGGTCTCATAGAGTCCACTGGAGGGTTCTTAGCCTACTCGGCAAACAGATAGGAGACCTGGACCTGAGACCCGCCCCTGGCTGCCCCGTAAGTGTGCAATGCACACGGCGGTGATTTAAACCAGGGAGGGCCACACAGAGAGCCTCCCTCCTCCTGACCCCGTGCCCTGGAGCTGGGCGAGGAAGAGCTGAGACAACTCCTGACAGTCATCACTGCCGGTAACTCTCGGAGCTCCATCCCAGCTCCGAAATCCTATGATTCACTGGAAAACACTCCTTGAACCTAACCTTCAAACACCGGTCTCTTTGCTAGAAGAATGAACTCACTGGGGAGACCAAGTCCTCATAGCTCTCTCCTCGGCGGCTAACCTTGCCACTTGAGTCCTCTCTGTCTGTCGTAGCTTTCCGGAGGCCCGTGGCTTTGCTCAGCCCGTCCTCCCGATACAGTGGTCCTAATCATAAATTCTAATTGGAACGGGATCTTCCTCAATTTATTCCTAATGCCTCAGAAAAGCAGCGCTGTTCCTAGGAATACATTGAGGTGGATTCGATTCCAATTAAGAGTTTGACTCAGTTAAAGTGCTGTTAACCCGCTGGCGTCCTCTGCTTGCCACCCGGTTCGTGGAGGACCGGGTGCTGGCCTCACAGGACTGGCGAGCGGACAACAGCCATCTAAGTAAGGTCACCCTGGTAGTAGTATGGACTCAATCCTGTCCTTTCCACCCAATTTCTACCTGACCTTAGCTTTTAGGGGCGATCACCTTGCAGCAAGCTGGGGGCTGCTCTCCCAGGACGGGAAGTAGGGCGGTCTTATATTTTTCAGATAGATTTTATGTCTAAGTGACGGAAAAGAAGCAGCTCATGTGATTAGAGGAGCTGGAAAGTCTGAAATGCGTGATACAGATACAGTCCAGCAGGGTCGACGCTCCGACGGGATTTCTTTGTCACACTCTTGGTGCAGAATTCCTTCCCCAAGTTTTGTCCTGAACCCCTCACCTGTCGAGAGCAGGCCTGTGTACCTTATCGAGGGTAATCTCGTTTACCTAACGACAACCGATGGCACCTGTTAATGAAGCAACATTTCCCTTATGGCAGCATCTGCACTATTGGACCCAACACCGAACCCACAGCCAATCCAGTGTCCCATGGGTTGTATTCTAGCCGTGGATTCATGACCTATCTCTTTAGCCCCAGCAGGAAGTTGCTTCAGCTTGAGAGCAGGTAGAAGGAAAAGGGCAGAGCCCTGAGGCCAGGTGGAAAGGGGCAGGTGTGGCTCAGTGGTGGCGCATTGGCCTAGCGCGCGGGAGGTTCCACCCCCGCCCTCAGGACCACAATAAAAGGGCAGGCAGCAGGCAGTGTGACCCACCCCACAGAGGATCCGGTGTTTGCACACATGTTTCCCCACACAGCAGCCAGGTGCTCTGCAGGCAGAGGGGGTCAGACCTCTGTGATGGACCCTGCGTGTCAGCCCCACAGTGATTCCTAAGCCCGGAGATGCTGCGGGGGGGGGGGGATTAACTAGATTTCCGTCAACCATAAGGTAAATATCCACGACTGAACACCCAGCCTTGCGTGCACACTCAGGAGATTTTGACCAAAATAGAGCCTCAGAATTTCCATTTCCATTGGGCACACGGGAAATGAGACAGTGTGACACTGATGTGTGTGAAAAGCAGAGTGATGGGGCATTTACATCTATTTAATTGAGGAACGCGTTGTAACCTCTATTTACTTCTGTTTAATTAAGGGATTGCTCATTTTGGAGGCGGTGTCACGCTGGGCCCTCTACTACTTTTGTGATTCAAAGCTCGACTCGGGTGTGTGGGAAGCAGTCTGCTGAGCCTAACAGGTCTCTAATGGCGGGGGCTTCCTATGACAATGCCAATAAACTGCGTTGCCAGACTTGCAAAAAGGGAATCGAGGGACTTCTTGAGAAAATGATCTCCTCAAGACGCAGGAGGTCATCTGTGAGGATGGGTGTCATCACAGTCCCCTCCGTCGAAATTTAGAAGCACAATGGATTCCCTGTGGAATAACCCATACCTGAATGGGAAAAGAAAGAGCTAAAAAAAAAAAAAAAAAGAATAGAATCATATAGGCTTTTAGGTGATAAAACAGTTATTTAGCACGTTGATTAAGCTAAAAAGGCTTCCGAAGACTCACGATGGACCACGTCCATGTTGTAACAGGATGGGTTGGAGGGAAGACAGGAAAGGTAGCTATGCTTTTCCATATACAAAACAGCCCTCATCTTACTGGGGTTGATTCAACTGGTTTCTCCTCGAAGGAGCAGTTTCAGGCCTAGAGTGACTTATTATCTCAGCTGACACTTTATTAGCTTTTTTGGCACTGCTGCAAGAAATGCCCCAGAATAACTCTATTCTTTTCAGTTCTGTGAGTTACCCCATGTGGTGGGCCAGAACACCCTCAGGAAGCTGAGGCAGGAGGATCACAAAATCGAACCCAGCTCAAGCAATTTGGCAATTTAGCAAGACTTCATCTCAAAGCAAAAAAAAAAAAAAAAAAAAGTTTAAAGAGGCTAGAAATATAGATCCATGTGAAGGCCTTGAATTCAATCCCTAGTATTGAAAAGAAAAGAAAAACAAAGAGTTCTGAGACTCACAGTTAAGCAGGAAAGATGATGGGAAGAAAAGCTGGCTGAGAAAGATGAAAGGCCTAAGGCAGCTAGGCCAGTAATCTGGGGGGATGGAGTGGGAGAGGAAAGTGGGGGTCCCATCCAGCTGGTTACCTGGCTGGGCCCCCTGACCGTGTGGAGCATCGCCTCCTGTCTACCTCGGTACCAGCGTGTTTGCAGCACAAAGTGGACACCTGGGCAGAGTCTCCTTGGCGCCCCGGACTCCAGCGGGGGTGCGAGTGCTGGTCACAGTGGCCTCCGACACTTTCACTTTCCACCCTTGTTCGAGTCAGATCCGAGAATGGACCGGTACTGGGATGGGATGCTGCCTTGCTGGCGGGCTCCTGCACAGACTTTACCTCCTTCGGGACAGAGCATGACCCAATACCCGTGTGACAGTCCCAGCATCCGCTGGGCTTTTCTCCCGTGAAGTTCACCTTCCCCTCTCTTACACTCACCGATGTATTCTCCTCCCAGCACGCCCTCCGCCTCCTGCCTCTTTTTAATGTATCCAAGCCTGGCCCTTTTCCAAGGCCAAGAACAAACTCTTCTGCCTCCAAAAATTCTCACGGGCTCCCCTAGGCTTAGCAAACGACCTCACCTTTAACGACCTGAATCTCCTGATTTCTGATTCACTGGCTGGTAAATTAATTGTCTTTCAACAAAAAAAGACAACCAGCCCCTGATCTTTCTGTGTGGTCGAATGTTCTCGCCATAGCTCAGCGAGGAATCCAGTCTGGTCCCTAACGGGTCTCATCTGGTGACCAGGTGGTGAAGGATCCCAGGCTTCCCTGATGGGTTAGAAGGGCCGAGCCCGTCTCGCCCAGTACTCACTGGGAGAGCTGCTGAAAGAATATCTGCTATATGAACAGCCCAACTAAGTTATGCTCAGAATCCAAAGCCAGGCCAGGAGATTTACAATCACCCAGGAATATACTCAGCGCACCTGACCCTGCAGACGCCGGGCAAAGTCCTTCCTCTTCCCTGAAAGGTGCTTGAGTTTAGTCACATGTGGTGTCTCAGGACTTCTGAGAGTCAATTCAAGAAACCCGCTGAGTGTTGGTCATCTTGAGACACAGGGCTGGGTATGGTAAGAAGGAAGAGGTCACCAAGCATCCAGCCCTGCCTTGGAAGAGCTTCAGGTCTGGCCAGGAGCTCACTAAGGAAGCGAGCGAGTGTCCCAACACAGAACGTGACGCGTCACACAGAAGCAGCAAGCAGAGTGGAGGCAGAAGGCACATGTGATGAGAAGGATCGGGAAAGAGCTGAGGGAGGAGGTTAAGTGTCAGGGACTCGTTATCGAAGTAAGCAGAAGTAATGGAGAAAAAGGCATTTCGGACGCAGGGGTAAAAACACCCCATGGGCAAGTCTGAAGGTAAGAAATATTCCAGCGGAGTGGTTCAGGGGCATGGCGGAGGCGTCCTGGAGCTGGGATCGGAAAAGCCCACCAGAGCCGGGCTGCAGGGAGCTGGCCCTGCACTAGGATGAGGCAGTGAGAGAAGATGCTGCCAGCCACGTAGATATGGAGATAGTCTGCTCCTGTCTGGAGTTCTGGCTTTCCTAACGCACAGCTAAAACGACAGAAGTTCTAGTCATTCTCTTCACAGACGCTGAGATTTGCTTTGGGTCTAGAGCATGTGGTGAAAGCTGATCAGCCTTCAGCCCTTCATTGTCAGCAGCTCTGAAAGTCTCATGCAGGCTCCGTGCAGCCTTTTAGTTCTTTTCAGAAGTCTCTAGCTCTTTCTTTGTGAAGGCACGGATTTGGTTACTGCTTCAGGTAGTTAGAGGCTATGGTTTTTAACTGTAACTCCTTTATAATCATCCACCATTTATCCCATGATTACTGCATGGGACAAAAAGGTTTAATGTCTGCTACAAATTTCCTAGGCCACAATAAGATTACTGCATGAAGTGGTCCATGAATTAGGCCTTTATAGCTGGCAGCTGCCCACTACGGTCCACCCTCCCCTCCCCCTGTGGTGTTGCAGTCACAGTGGGCGCAGGTTACCCTGGGTCTCTCACCATCCCTTGCGGTAGGCCTGGTGTTTGGTATGTGTTTGGATGTCGCCTCAAAGCCTCATGCCGTCTTGGAGGTGGCTGAGTCTAGCATTTGTGATTGGTTCACTGCCTGGCGCTGGGATTGGTGGTGTTAGTGCTGCACCCACCCAGGGGTGGAGCCCCTACAATATAGGGGAGGGAAGGAGGCGTGCTTTTCCCCTTTTTGCCCCTTTGCTCTTCTCACTTGTGGCCACCATGACAGCTGCCCCTCAGCCATGCCACCCTGCTTGGGGCCAGCTGAGTATGGACTGAAGCCTCCAAAAACTGAAAGCTAAATAAACCTTTACTTCTTTCATTTTGGGTGTCAGGTATTTTGTCTCAGCAATGGGAGCGCAGTAACCAAGACACCTGGCCATGTGACAGTCTGCATTATGAGAGCAGGACCAGATGAACATGTGCTGGTCACTCTCTGGAGGCACTTGTCAGGAAAGCCCCCTCTGAAGTTCTCTTCCTGTTCCCTCTGCCTGGAGCCTCTCACAGATCTTCCCACAGGTGGAGATGGCAGGGTCCTGGAGGACAGCAGAGATGTAACCCAGGAGGGACCAGGGTCCCCACATTCCCAGCCACAATGAGTGATTAAGGAAAGGGAAACAAAGGCCCCCACACTCCAACCTACTACTGCCTTCAGTCTTTTCTTCATGGTAGCTTAGGGTAAGCCCAGCTGATCTAGAAGCTGGCACTAAAGGTGACTGAGCACCAGAACCCAAACCTAGAACACAGGGACATCGTTTAACTGTCAGATGGTGACTGGAGGGCAAACAGGTATCTCAGGCTGAAAAGTGGGTGATCTGTGTTGTGCCACAGCAGACTATTTCACAACATCCACCCTCTACACAGTTTGAAGACTGACTCTCCAACCCCCAGCTCTGAGGAACAGGCTGCAGAGTCGGAATGTTAATGTGCATCACCTCCACTTTCAGCCAGGAATTACATGAGAGAGGTGACTTTCAGCAAGAGCACAAGCAGAAAGAGGATACCCAGAAATGGCAAGTCCCTGAGATTAGAAAAATGACTTCTGTACCCCAAGCAGCAAGAGATAAAATTTTAGTTGCTCCAGGACTTTAGCAAAGTTAAAGATAAAGGTGCTTCTGCTTTGACCTGTGTTTTATGTCACTGGTTCCAGGGCAGCCACTATTGAGGGAGAGAGAGGGAAGAGGGGAGAGAGGGAGGGAAGAGGGGAGGGAGGGAGGGAGACAGAGAGAGAGAGAGAGAGAGAGAGAGAGAGAGAGATCAGCAAACTTAAAAAAAATGGGGCATGATCCCGGCACATGTGACTAAATAGAAGCCACTAAGGTGTTCCTAAATTTTCCATGAACCTGGCTTGAAAAATCATGTACTGTCTTAAAGCAGCTTTAAGTTCTCAAACTGAGACCCCCATGAGGGAGCAGCTGTGGTCCCTGTGCTCAGCCACCCACAAGTTGCGTGGCCCCTGGGCCACTTCAGAGGTGGCCATGGAAGACAACACAGATGGACTTGCTTGAGGATAAAGCCAGAGGCCACTTAGCAGAAGAGTCTTTCTTGATGACCAAGCCAGGATCTTAGCAGACAATTTTCCTCCCTGTCTTTTCATCCCTGCCCCTGGGAAGATTTAATCATTGCTACTGGCAGCGACTGCTGTGTGCAATGCTGTGTGTCACCATGCCGTGGTGGTTATCCTGACTCTGCTCCACCACTGTGGACGGGACGTGGGACAGATGACTTACCTTTCAGTCTGTGGGCTGCTGGACCTTAAGGAATCATGGCTGATCCTGAGGGGACTTTAAAGCTCACAACGACCCTGGCCTGGAGCCGAGGGAACTGGAAGAGAGGCCAGTGGGGGAGGAAGATGGTGCACGCAGACATCAGGGGCCGGGATGTGAACAGCAGTGTGCTGTCTGTCCACTCATCCACCTCCCTCCTTCCCCATTGAGGCAGAGTCAGCTGCCAGCTACTCACAGCTGCCCCAGCTTCCCTGGAAGATCACGGGTGAATGTCTGCCCACAGGATTCGAGCTGAAGGACACCTGTCATTCTTGCTATAGGGCCTTGCATTCCTCTTCACATTTCCTTTTCCATTTTTTTCTGGGAACCAGCACCAACCAAACAGGTACCAGTCATGCACCAGAGATGGAGGAGCAATAACATGAAGGAATCTTGGTTCCCGCATAGCTCCTGGAGAGTATGAGCATCCACCTCATACCATCGCACGAAGAAGGCAAATATTTGTATTTTTCTAGTTTCTGTGCCTTGGGCCTTGCCCTAGCAGCAGCCTCACTCTACCCGGACTATTCCCCAGCGAAGAGCAATTTAATGCCAATAATGGCTGATGACCACATCATAAAATGAAAAGTTCAACTCCACTGTTTGACTTGAGTCTTCTTGTCATTCTTTGGTTGCATAACTTCTATAAACTCCAGCTTATAATGTACCTTTAGTCTTGTATGATTTCAGAACTTCTTGCATGGCAGAAGGCGATCACAAAAATTTTCAAAGTAAAATTAATTTTTGTCACTCCAAAAATTTAAGGGAAATAAAGTGTAGAATTTGGGGCCTATGAGCAAGATTGAATCCATCCAGTATCAAGATCAGAACACCAAAAGGTCTGGGAATGACTGATCCAGTGTGGGTTTTTGAAGAGAACTAACTAATGTTTCTAAACCCATCTGAGTGGCTAGATGGTTTATCGTCTGTGAGGTTGGGTAAGAAAGAACTAGTTCTCCAAACAAGCTGGGTGTTTTTACACCACCTCGTTTTTACTCAGACTCTTCCCTCTGCCGATTGCATTCTTGGTTCTCATCTTTCTCCCATCACAAAGTTCTGCTCATCTATAAAGTCCAACCTTAGGGTCACCACCTACAAGCAGCCTTCCCTGGTTCCCTCTACTTCCATTCATCCCTCTCTTCCAAAAGTACTTTGTTCACAGCACTGGGAGAGCATCTCTCACAGTGTATTCCAGTTAGCTGCTGCTCCATGCTAGCTTAACTGGGAGCTATTGCTACGGTGCCTATCTAGACACCATCCAAGAGCCTCACGTGCTCACAGGCAGAGGTGGCATAGCCGACTTGCTCTGGGAGGTGGGGTCTGATGGGAAGAGGTGGGTTGCTGTGGTGGTGACCTGGAAGGCTGCAGCTCCCTTCCCAGCTCCTTCCTTAACTGTCTGATCCCTGGATGCCAGGATCTGAGCAGCTGTCCTTGCCATGCTGCTCTCTCTTCTTCTTTAGAGCTGGACAACCATGGGCTTAAATGTGAGCCAAAATAAACCTCTTCTCCTTTGAGCTTAGATTGCTGGGTATCATCTTGGTTACTTTTCTCTCATTGCTGAGACGAAATACCTGACACCCAAAATTAGGGAAGGAAAGGTTTATTCAGCTCACAGTTTGTGGAGGTTTCAGCTCATACTCAGCAGGCCCAAGGCAGGGTAGCGTGGCTGAGGTGCAACTGTTCATGGAAGCTGCAAGTGGCAAGAACTGCAAGGGCCAAAAAAAAAAAGGAACTGCAAGGGCCAAAAGGGGAAAAGCACACCTTCCTTCCTTTACACTGGCTCCACCCCTGGGCGGGTGCAGCACTCACACCACCAATCCCAGCACTAGACAATGAACCAATCACAAATGCTAGATTCAGCCACCTTCGAAAGGCCTGCCCTCCATGACTGAATAAGGCTTTGGGGGGACATCCAAACACAAACCATAACAGGTACTATGTCTCAGTGCCATGAAAACTGGCTAAAACAGCTCCTCAGAGGCAAAGACAGGATCCTACTTCTCTCCATTTTAAAAATTCTTTCTCACATGCGTTATGGAGCTGGCTGTCCATGAACAGTTAGAGAGTGAATTAGGGAGTTCAGCATACTCCCTCCACCTGAGGGAGCAGAGGCAGCTGGGTGAAGAGAGGGCGAGGTGGATAGCAGCCCCCTTCTGTGTAATTATCCCCTACCAGTGAATAATGGGGCTTCAGCTCTCTGTCTGATTTTTTGATGAAGATAAAACTATTTAATCAGGTTGGGTTGCCCATCTCATCAGCAGCCCGCATCACACCCTTGCTGACGAGTTCATTAGCTGGAAGAAAAATTGATGACCTCGTTAGTTCTGCACATCGGCTTGCTTAGGACAAATTGGAGCTTGTGAATGTCGCTCAACTCTGGCCCACATAGGAGAAGGTCTCATTCTCAGGGGTGAATGGTGCCTTCACCTGACAAGGCAGCCTGGCACCTTCTGTTTGAAGCAGCATCCATCCTGGTGTAAATACCCCTCTCATAGGGTTCTCCTGATCTTGCTCATTGAGGAGCATACTACTCCCTCACAATGCTGAGGGTGGGTTGACTTTTCCACCCCCTCCTAAATTTTTGAAATTTTATCATCTTCCATGGATCAGATTAATGCCTGGCCTCATCCCCAACCAAAGAGGATTTACAGACATCCTCAAGGTCATCGTTCAGGTGAACTGGGGAGCAGAGTGTTGCAATCTCAACCAAAAAAAAAAAAAAAAAAATCAGAAGTGCATCAGCACCACGGACAGAGCCCCCTGGACCGTGCCCTGTGGAGTTTACCAGAGGATTTGGAATTCCAAGTCCACAGGAGCAAAAGGTATGGTGAGTTATCATCAAGGATGGGCCAGAGGTTGAAGGACCATGATCCTGGGCAATGCTCCATTACGCCTTTCTTTCCCTCACTTTATCCTCGCTCTGTCTTCCTGAAGAACTATATGGTTTTCCAAAGCCAGCCCTTTCTAGGAGGCCTTTATTCCCCTGTCTACTGATCACATGCTCTGCTAGCTCCCTGGAGAACACATTTCTAGCACTCCCCTTACCACAGTGTTGTGATTATTCAAGGAAAGTAGGTTGCTTCTGCTTCCTGGAGAACTCTGGAAAGTACAGTATCTGTTCTTTGCTTTTCTGTTCCCTTAGTGCCAGATATGAGACCACCACCTAATAGGTGGCAAATAATTATCTGTTAAATAAAACAGTGAATGAATGGTAAGACTGTAGCTTGCAGCTGAAAGGTGTGTCTACAAAAAAGTGACCATGAGTTCCGGGAACCCACAAGGACACTGCTGAGTGGGCTGAGATCTAAGACCCAACACTGGTAATACTAGCAGAGAGGAATATAATGCAGAGAAACTGAGGCAGAGAGTCAATCCCAAGGGCAATATTAATGCTGTGTAATAGATTTTGACTGAGTGATTATTAAAAGTTTTTGATGTAAAAAAAGAGATATTATTGACCCTGCCTCTGGTACTTTTTTATACCGAGTGACTGTGTTTGTGCTGAGTTATCTCTTCAGTGACCTCTTTTTCATGTTTTCTATTTTTAAGAGTGGCTTTATTCTGTAGCACAAACACACATAGCTCATTTCTGGATGAAATCCAGGTGTCTGGGACACTGTAAGCCCAGGCCCAGTCCCTCAGTGTTATGCTTATCTGGGAGAGGAGATCAGACCAAGATCATTTGTCCATAAGGGGACAGAAAACACCTGAACTAATGTCAGTAGGACAGACAGTACAGAGAGGCCTCCTGCACAGCTGTGAGGTGGATCTGGAGAACCTCCCGTCAAAGTGATGGCCTTTGATTCTGGAGCCCACTGGCCACAGTCCTGTGGTGAGACCTCTTGCTCACCAAATCCCTCTTGTCCAAATTTGGAATTCCTAAATTGGCTATCTTGGTTCAAGGACACTTCTTGGACCCAAGAGTACATTCCCAAAGTAGAAAAGTGGCCCTTCAATGGTCTTGTTCAATACAGATTCACCCAGAAGAAAAGCTGGGAATCTCTTTTCCAGCAAGAGGCTCTCAGCAACTCTGACTTAGAAGTCAATGGGACTCCAGGGGGCTGGAACCGAGAGGGGGGAAGCCATCTGGAGACCAGGGCTTAGACAAGGGCAGAGACCATGAAACAGAGGTGGCTTCTCTTTTCTAGAACTCTGGTCTCCTGGTAAAATGATCAACCATGATACCATAAGGAAATACAACCTACTTCAAAAGCAGGGAATGTGAATGAGAATGCAGCTAGGGAAATAATTTTGCTGGATATTACTATTTGGACAAATGAAATTTTACTTCATTTCAACCCTTATGCGACAGACTTAGAACTCAAACTGTAAACTCTCCAGCACGTTTTGTCGCCTTTTTTCCTATGCAGAGAAATTCTAAAACAATTGTAAAGCAAGGGCCAGGGTTTTGTTAAAACGAATCTGCCACCCACTTCCCACTGGGCTTGTCATAAAGCTGAATCCCCAGCACTTAGCATAGATAGGGGTATCGGCTTTCTAGGGAATCCCCAGCACGTGAGATTCAGAACTGATTAAGCTCCTGTGTCCTGCCTCACTCATAGGAGCAGGAACAGGAAAAGGGGTTCTCTCAAGCAGGGTTCCCCCAGCAAGTGTCTCACGCTACCCTCGCCCCTCCCAGCCTCCACTTCCAAATGGTAACTACACAGGAAAGAGTTGACGTTGACGAAGGGGCATCAGGATTGCACTGCCGATAAGCTGGCCAGTAGAGATGTGGCCACTACAGGGCCGGGAGCTCAGGCTTTCTCTCTCATCTACTGCAGTAGTTCTTACCCAGAAGCATCCCTGCATTTCAGGGCAAACACAGGCGGCCCCAGTGCCTTTCCATCTCGCTTTGGCTGGGCTATTTCCAATGAGTCATCATTCAGAGGCCTTTCTTAGTCTGTGTGCCCTTCATGTTCTGTCCACCCTCCTGGCCTTGCTGGGCCTTTCTCTGGCCTGGAGAGGGTGTGTCAACGGTCGGCTGCCACTGAGAGAGCTCGGCAGGTGTGTGGTGTGCACACCACGCTACCTACCACCCCAAGCATCTGTTTGGTGACAGCAAGCCTGAGAGAGCAGCTGTCCCCATGTCCCCAGACAGGATTTGGGACACTAAAGCTGCTTTCCCTGGGCTATGGACAATGGTCATTCTGCATTAGAGGTTCCAACAGTAGAGACAGAGCCTCTTGTCTGAGTTTAGTTCAGCTGCTGGAACCGAATACCATACACTGGGTGGCTTTTGTAAAGGTCAGAAATTTATTGCTCACAATTCTGGGACTGAGCAGTTCAAAGTCAAGGAAACCAGCAGATTAGCTGTTTGGTGAGGATCTGTCTTCTAGCTCAAGGATGGACCTTCTACCTGTGTCCTGTCCTGGAAGGGGCAGGAAAGTGTTCCACTAATTAGGGCACTAATTCCACTCATGAGGGATCTGCCTTCACGGGCTGTCACCTCTCACAAGCGCCATCTCTAGTGCCACCGCCTTAAGAGTCACTATTTCAACATAGGAACTTTGGGAAGGGACTCACAGACACTCAGCCTGGGACTCTGTTTGGGGAGGGTGGTTAGTGTGAGGATCCCTGTGGACTAGAACTGGTATCTGAAGCAGAGGCCTGAAAGAACAGAGGCGGGGACACGGGCTGTCTCTCTGGCCTCTGCCATGGTGAGAAGGTGGCTGTCCTCGAAGCAGGAAGTGGTCCTGCCTGGAACCTGGCGTGCTGATGCCTGGCTCTTGGACTCCTCAGCCCCCCCAAAACCTGAGATTTAAGCAGCCTAAACTATGGCCAGTGTGGACCCCCCAAGGAAGATATCCCCCTAAAAATGTATCTTTGGAATCCTCTTTGGATTGAGGCCCCAGAGAGCCCTGGCTCCCCATTTTCACACGTATTGATTAAACCGGACACTGGGTTATCAGTTATCAGTGACTCTTTTTAACACTGCACACCCCACTTCCTTTCCATCTATCTCTCCTGGGCTTGAGGGGTTGGACCCAGAGCCCCTGGGTCTTCCTCAAGAGCAATCTATCAGATAGCACAGAATGACACTATCTCTGCTCCGGTCAGGTGCCCTCTCCTCTGTGACACCAGGGTCGCTGGCCTTACTCCTGCCTTACTCACTCCTCGGACTCGTAATTGGATCGGGGAGTCCTCACGTGGACAGGGAGGCACTGGAAGGAAATATTTTCCCTGTACAAGGTAAAAATGAATACTACGGGCAAGTAGAAATGATTTTCATTAAACTTCTTTCTTGCTTCCTAAATTCGCAGTTTTTATTCCATCCGTCTGAAAGTCACTCAACACTAGCCCCCCATCTAGCATCTTCGATACTATGTTATACCCCTCTATTTTAACTCGGTGCCCACGGTAACTGAGTTTCCCAGGAAATGGATTCTGAGACTTCGAGACTCACGTGCAAAACAGGGATAGATAAAGGCAACAGAGCTGGGCAGGGGAGGCCAAAGGGCCACGCGGTGATCTCGTGGTGCTTGGGAACTTGGATGGCCCTTCAGCGTCTTCCCCATTGAGGCAAGGGCGGTGGCGACTTCACACTCTCCTCTGACCACCGTTGAATGAGGCTGCTCCAAGGAGCACCCTGGTGGCAAGCTCGGCCGGGCCTGGAGAGGACTCAGCTGGGTGCCAGCAGCAGCCGGCACGAGCAGCAGCTGGGAGGCTAAATTGCCAGGTCCTAAGGGGAGCGTGAGTGGCACCACTGGGCACCCACTTCAGCGGATTCCCACACAGTGCAAACAAGACTTGGGGGACCCTGGACACATATTACGGGCCAAGCGTGGAGGAGAGGAAGACGCGTCTCTGTGCCTACCCTCACTTAACGTTTTTCCTGAAGTGTGGATATACCGAGTCTTTCATTTGAGAATCTGTATTTTAAACTGTTCTTTCCAGGAGGACCATACTGTCAAAATTCATGACCCATACCCGAACTCTGACATATCTCAGAGTCACTATGAAGGTGATTTAAAGCTACGAATCAGAGTCACTCGGGGGGCTGCTGGTTACACTGCTGTCTGTCCATGGGCCGGAGCCCCCGCCTGCTTGAGTAAGAGCCGGTATCTGGGAATCCCTCAGGTCTGAGGCTCGTTCACACCAGGACGGGGAGAGCTCTGCACTCAGAACGCCGACTGCCCGGCAGCTGACCCAGCTGCTCTGGCAGGTCTAGGGACTGTGAGTTAGCGCCCTTGGCTGAGGCCATGGGCCGTCTGCCCTCGGAGATCACCTGCTTCACCTCTTTCTATCTCCCGGTTTCAGACCTCTTCGGGTACCAATGCCCCTCTTCCCCCTTTGAGGGTAAGAGGCCTTCGAACCATTGTCTTCCAAGGCATTCCTGGACCCGCTCCATCTGGAGGCCCGTATGGTTGTGCAGGTTGGATTTTCCTCCAAGTAGCCCGTCCGGTTACTGGCCCATCTCCCTCTGCCTCTGCACCATCTTAATCTCCTTCCTGACACTTCTAATCAATCAGGTGGCTTCCCACGGGAACGGAGCTGTACGCAGATTTAAAGCAAAGATAACAGCTGGTATCACAAGGGCTACAGCCTGTAGGCAACCGAACACTGTTGGCCTGGACTGTTTTTTAAAATGGTTGAACCAACACTTAATCTGGAGATCTCCTGCACAGGATGGAGTCTGGATCTCTTTCTTGGAAGAAGGAAGAGGAGGAGGAGAGAGAAGGGAAGGGAGAGGAGGGAGGGGAGGACAAAGAACAGAAGGAGGAGGAGGAGAGAAAGAGAAGGAGAAACAGCCGATCCAGTAATGCAGACAGGCGTTTCTACGCGGCAGTATTCGGTCAGGCTGTAGAAGCACTGCCTCTGGCTCGCCACCGTTCCCATGTTTGCTAACACATCGTAACTCTTCCTGCAACCCTGGTTTAACTCTGTGTCCCTCCAAGGAATTACCTAACATCCAGGGCCAGATATTGGCAGGGGAGAGGGTCTCAAAGCACAGTGCAGTCCCAGAGAGAGCAGGGAAAGAGCATCAGGCCCAGGGGCTTTGACGAGGCTCGTGTCCTCTGTCAATGTCACAGGATACACGGTACTGGGTCTGTGGGATACATTATGGCTTTGACGGCAATGGTCCAGAGTAACACCAAGGCCTCCCCTGCCACTTGTTACCCACCTGCTGCCAAGGAGAAGGCTCAGGAAGGCTGGGAAACTCAGGGCCATGTTTCCCCGCTCCTGGGTCTGCACGCTGCCAAAGAAAAGGGTGTCCTTTGTTGAACACGAGACACGACATCCAGATTGCCCTGTGTGAAAAACCCTTCCCTGTGCTGGCTGGAGAGCTGTGATTATGAGAATTCATGGCAAACTGCTTCAGGTAGAAATCTGTTTCCCTTAAAACCACATAGGCGGTTGAAGGGAGAAAAGAAATCAAAATCAATTACTCCGCAGGAGAAGAGATATTAATTGTGGCAGAAGGTGGGGGATTGATGGGTGCGTTTTCTCAGTAAAATGGGAAACTGTGGCTGGGTTTACACTCAGTTCTCCCAATTTTAAAAGCAAGATGCCTTCATCAGCACCTTACCGATTTAAAAACCCTCAGAAGCTTCACCCAGATTTTCTAATTTAAGTATGTGCGCGAATCAGCTGTGCTTCTTGTTGTGAAAAATCAGGAAACATTCCCCCGCATTTGGAGGATGTCTTTCTTGCAGGGTGGGGCTGGAGGTGCTGGGACAGTTGCAGACTCCTTTATATCGAGGACTTGCTCGGTCTGGGTGGGTCCAACCTCTGTTCCTCACCGCCCCCCCCCGCTTCCCGTGGGCACATTACTTCCTGTAACGCACACATTTCTTAATTTAATGGGTTCATTAGTCTGTTCAAACTCTCCACAGCCAGAATAGGACAGGGCTGTGATGAATGGTTTATCAGAAAGGTAGCTCAAGGGTAGGACTTCATAGATCTCGGCAGCACCTTCATCAGGAGATCCGAAGGGCTGTGGGTGGGGAGGGCGGAGGGAAGGACATTCAGATCACCGGAGAATTTCTTCCTCCTGGGTTTCCTGACCCAGAAACATTAAAAAATCTAATGCAGCTTTATTCCCCATCCTCCTTTAAGCCTTAAATGTCTGTCTTTTGGGCATGGGCTGTAATAGACTAGGGCTTTAGGACCAGTTTCTCTGAGAAGCAGCCGATGTTCAAGAAGGGCCCTTGACACCATTCTGACTTAATGCTAGACACATCTGCAGCTACTTGGACAAAATTGACATTGTCTGGAGTGCAGAGCAATCGCCTAGTGCAGCATTAGGGAGCATTTACTCTTGAGCCGTGCTACCAGACAGCAAATCTTGACCTTTAGGAGTTCAGAGATTAGATTTCGTTGCTGCCGGCGTTGAAGATATTGTTAGGAATTTGTTGCTATTCAAAGCAGATTTCAGGGGTTACCTATGGGTTTAATTCATCGCATCAATCATTTTTTGGAAGGTTCTTTTGAAGCCAAGATAGCTTCAAATAAAAACTAGGATTACTTTTACATTGATTGTCGGCAGTCGGTAAGAAGCGAAGGGGGAACACCCTGGAGATGCTGTTAAAGTTTTCTATTTGTTCCTTGGCCGGCTGAGGTCTGCAGAGAGGAGGTGGAGAGAAAGGTGTGCTTCTCCACCCAGCTTGCAAAGCAATTGCTGCAGGAATGGGCCAGAAATGAGAATAAGGATTTGCTACTCTCTGCTGTAGATTTCTCCAGCCTGTCACACATTCGGTGTGTGAATCTGCAGGTTATCTCGGAGTGTCTTGTTTAAAAATAAAGACCTGTTTAAGCCAACAGGGGTTAACTAGGACTTATTTCGCTGAGCCAATCTGCGTAGATGCAGTCTCTTCCTCCCTCTGTGTGTGTGTTCCTGTGTGTGCACTACGGAGTGTGTGTGTGTGTGTGTGTGTGAGTGAGTGTGTCACTGGCTTCTCTTATCTAGGGGTCAGTTTCCCAGCTCCTTCGGCCTTCTTGATCCCAGGGTTATAGGGAAAAGATCTTTCAGGGTCTCTGGACAGGAAACTCACACAGAGACAGTGCGCCTGGCTCCCTTAGCAGACTTTCACTCTGATCCTTGTTGATTTTTATTTAGCGTGCAATTCCTATTAAGCTCTTTTACTCTGTTCCAAAATCCATAGTCGATTAAACACCTTGAGAGTTTATCTCCGCTATACCTCTCTCCCTCTCCAAATTTGCTTATTTCTCCAAGAGAGAGATGATTCCCACAGCACTGATTGCACTGCAGCTGGAAGGTGTCAAGGAGTGCTTATCACCACAGGTGCCGCAGAGCCTGGGAAAGACAGAGACCACACCCTAAAACAGATAGGACAATGCCTCCCTACCCAGTGACATGATGGAGTGGATAAAACCAATGTGGTTTCTTAGGGGTCAGTACATTTAGCCCATCAGGCTCAAGCATAATTCTCGTTGAATATATTTCAGGAAGAGCTTTATCTAATGCTGTCCACATTTAAAAGTTGCATTCCTGGAAAGCAGCTTTACGGTCAAGGAACAGCACAACTTCGGAGCAGGCTGCGGCTGAGAGCTGCTGAATATATGAGATCCACAGGTGCACGGCAGGTGCGTGGCAGGTGAGACCGCAGACTTTGCCCAATTCCCCGCGCTGAGTCTTCTCGGGCCTTTGTAGAACTTCAGCAGGGAAATAAAAAGGAACCTAGTTCTTTTCTCCATCCAAGTGAAAGCTCCGGTTGCCAAGATTGTCTCTATCATTCCCGAAGAGTTCCCATGAGCCGGGCGCAACACCCCACGAGGAAGGCATCACTGCCCAATGGGCGGAGACAAAAACCAAGGCTCAGAAAGTTAGGAAGTTTGCCTGAGGCCACACAACCACCAAGACTCAGCACCTCCAAGCCAAGCTGGGGCTTCCATGTGGATGAGTAAGTGGAGACACGTACAGCTCAGTGACCCTGGACAGTCTTCGAAGGACAGCGGGACGGATGTTCCTCTTGGTCTATCGGCCTCTTCCGAAACCTGACTTTCATCGTGCTGTAGATTGTCGCGGTACTAACGGTCACTGTGAACCCATGATTTGCCAAGGACAAATACATATGCATGCACAAATAGGTACACCACAAAGAATCACTACCGGGCACCTCTGCTCTCACGGGCTATGTCCAAATGCACATTATAAAGTATGACCGAGTGTTTCTGCCAGGCTCCAACACCGTCCTGGTGTGGGGTCATTGTGGTCACCTGGTAGAATCTCCACAGACAGTGGTTTCTAAGAGAGCGGCCGACTTCTCAGCAGACTGAGCTAGGGACTGAGATTGCTTAGATTTCAGGGGTAAAGATGCTCCTTACTTAGTGTCATGCAGACTCTAGAGAATGAAAAAGCCAGAAGACGGTAATCGAGCCAAGAAGTCAGTGACTGGGCTGACCTGGACTCGCTTAAATTTATTTTAAAAAATTGTTTTTTTTACATAGGTAATTTATCTTTATTACAGAAAATTGAAAAAAAAAAACACCAACAGGCAAAAAGAAATAACTGTTCTACTAACCAGAGATAACACAAACAATTATATTAGGGAATATCCTTGCCTTTATAAAAGGATATCTTTTATTAAAAGGATCATAATGTATATTTGGTTTCACTTAAAAATATGGGGACCGTTTTTCCATGTCACTAACTATTCTGTCATGTTATTCTCTATGACAGCATGGTAGCTTTTTGGAAGGTTCTATCATTGCTTGTGGTTATGCAGTTTAATAATTTACCTAATAGGTTTCTGTTAAAGGCCTCAGAGCCAAAGCAAGATGGATCAAGGTTTAGAGGTCTGGTAATTTTGCTTCCTTTTGTTCTGTTTTGTTTTGTTGTACTGGGACTGAACCTGTCTGTGCACCCCCAGCTGGGCGCGTTCTCCCAGAGCCCCCAAAGGGGGCCGGAAGCTGTAGGGGCACAAGCCACAGACTCACAGGTCTGCAAAGACGACGACGCTCCTCCGCGCTATTGCACCCCCGCACCTCCACATCGCCTGTCCCCCGCCTCTGGGGCCCAGCACTGGACCAGCGGCGGGAGGGGCAGCGGATAGCAGCCATGTTTTATAAATTTAAGAATTTCTGATTTCTTAAACAGATTGGCCTCGTGGATTTCTTTTAAGGGCTTGCGAATCTATACTCTCCGTTTTTTTTTTTTTTTGTTAGTCTGTTTTATGATTTCACCTTTAATTATCTTCCTTAGAGGCAATTTTTAAAATTTTTCTCCCTTCCTTCCTTCTTTCCTCTTTCTTGTCTTCTTTTTCTTTCCTTCTTTCTTTCTTTAACTACAAATTAAACCGAAGGCTTTCACACAGACTTATATCCCCAATCCTTTTTTGTGTTGGTTTTTGAGACAAGGTCTCACTAATTGCCCAGGCTGGGTTTGACCATGCAATTCTCCTGCCTCAGCCTCCCAGAGTGCTGGGATTATAGCTGTGTCACCATGTCTGGTTCTTTAATTTTCTTAAGAGTCCAAAGAAGATGATTTTCTAAGATTCGTTTTGCTGCTCAACCACGTATACTTTCTTCCACAATGCTCAAAATCAGTTTTGGTCTCAGCTTGACTGGGCTTAAAACATTGGGTGTTTTTGTAGCTTAGAAAAAAACATGTCTATGTAGTTTTTATCTTTTTTTTAACAACTGCATTGAAGCATGACATATACCATAAAATTCACTTGTGCTGTGTGTACAATTCAACGACTTTTGGTAAATTTGCAGATTGTACAGGCAACGCCGTAATCTAATTACAGGACGTTTCCCTCACCCAGGAGCAAAGCCGCGTCTCTGCTGCTCCCACTGTCACCCACTGTCACCGTCTCCTGTCCATCTCCTGAGCCACGCTGTGCCCCTGTACAGCACGCAGTTTCCTGGGGAAACTGAGGCTTGCACAATGGATGGAGCTGGATTTGATCCTGGTCCTCTTGACGCCGGATTCATCTTCTTTGCCCAGCTGCTTGAGAAGGTCAAGGGGGCCCGGAAATCAGAGTCCCCCAGGCATGGACACTGGGGAGAGCGGTGACCACAGAGCAATCACAAACTTGATGACCTTTAGGCTCCTGCCAATTCTGAGTCCCTGGGAGTCTACAAATCCAATGAACGCCTCCCGCTAAGCCAGGGACTTACTTTAATGAACAGGTAAGAATGATGCATCATGAACGGACTAATTGCATATGAAAGGACCGCGCCTGAAGTGTGCAGTGTGCTCCCCTAAGCACTTTAAACACCCCCCAGAGATGCTGTCTGCAGCCCTCATTTGCATTATCAACGAAGAGGCAGTTCGCAAAGCAAGGGGCAGCACCCACCCAGCCCGAAGTGCAAGCGCCCACCGTCCCACCAAGATGTGTCCAAATTACTGAGCGCTCTGGATACGTTTATTCCCGCAGCTCTTCAAATCGGAAGGTGGTTCTTCCCATGTGATTGTTGTCGTACACGGAGCGGGTGTTTCCGCTATGCAAGAAGAGCGCTCAGGATGAATTAAAACTATGCCTGTGCCCGGTTAGGAGACAGCTAACGGACTACTACCATTTTTATTGAGAAGGAGCCGCTTCCTCTCTGTGCATCCTCAAAGGCACCCAGATTTGCCTTCAGCCCTTCTTTCTTTACAGCACTGCCTGCTCCTACCCTCCTATGGTTTAGGGATCATAGGTTCATTCAATACTCTCTGAGCTAAACACAGACCCAGAAAGAGACCTGTGACCCAACATGTGTGCCCTGGGGTGACACTGAGATCCTCACCATCCCAAACAGAGATTCAAAGCCCAGCCTTTAAGGTAATTTTGGAGTAAGAGACATTTTGGTCCTTGATACCAACATTTCCCAGGTAAGAATTTTACAGCCCATGGAGTTTCTGGGTGTTTGTAAAAAGCAGGTTTCTGAGTGGATACACCTTGAGACCACACTGTTAAGTGAAATAAATCAGACACATATGGGTAAATACGGCATTGTTTCTCTGATGTGAGAAACTGAAAGTGTAAATAAGGACCAAGATGTGTAATAGGTACCATGAACCAGGAAGAGAATGTTCAAATGGTGGGCAACATGGATGGGGGGGAGGGGGTAAGGAAAGAAGGGAAAGGTTAAAAAAATGAGAAAAGAAGGAAACAAAGCTTTCGTGAATGGGAGAGGAAGAGGGGTTGAAGGGAAGGTAGGGAAATGGGAGAAAAAAGAATCAAGTTATATCATATACAAATTCCCTATAATGAATGTGATCACTATGTGTCTAAAATCTGCCAATAAAATCTGATTGAAGAAAAAAAGAATGACTGGCCTATTGCCTTTAAAAAATAAATAAAAGACAGGTTTCTGGATCAAGACCCTTAGTTCAAGGCTTGGACTTGATAATGGATCTTTCAGACCACAGGATTCTTCACCTCTACCATGAAACTGCAGGAAGACTCAGCTTCCTTAGAATGAATGGCAGCTAAGAAGATGTTTTTAGACTCAGAAACTTACAACACTTGAGCTGGTTTACTAGGAGCATTTTACTCCTTGAACGAGTTTATTGTAAGTACTCAACTGAAGAACATTTTAAACAATATCTCTTCTAAAAACTTAACAACAAACTAAAAATACAGGATTTCTTGAATATTTTCACCTAATTCTTATTACAGTTGGTCCTCTCCACATCTCAGTAGAGGATCATGAGATTTTTCCTGCATATGCACATATTTGTAAGCAAAATAAAAAAATAGTGCTTTCCAGTGCTCCCATCTAAAGCATGTTTTCACATGAAAGCACTTCTGTTGCTGGACAATATAGTAGTTTGGTGATGACATCAAGGTACCTGGAACTAGGGTGCTACATTATATTTCACTTTCAATTTCCTTGTTTACAAGCAAAGTGTTTAGTAATATAATGTGACTGATGTTTGTCTCAGGGCCATGAGACACAAGGTGGCAATAAAGAAGTGTAAAGGAAAGAGGTCAGAGAAAAAAATGATACCAGGAAATGTGTTCCTCTGAAAAAAAAAAAAAAACTTCCACCAGAAAATCTTGTGATATGTCTCTCCCTGGTGGTTGGAATGAATTTCTTGGGATACATTTGCTCAATACTGACAGTGCATTTTTTTTTTTGCTACTTTTTTCTATTTTCATAAACTATAAATTCCTCGTATGTCTTACCTATTTCTTTGATCACTGGTTTTGAAATTCATAGATAATTTAAATATGAAATCAGTGGTCATCATTGCTGTCTTTGTCATTTTCTTGTTCCTGAGACAAAATACCAGACAACCATAGGTTAAAAGAGGAAAGGTCTATTTTAGCTCACAGTTTGTAGAGGTTTCAGTCCACAGTCAGCTGGCTTCACACCCCGGTAGCATGACAAAGGGTCATCACAGAGGAGAAACAGTCCATGGCAGAGCATATAGGAAGCAGTGAGCCTTCCTTTCCCTTTTTACTTTGCTTAGGTTATAAGCCTATTGGTTGGTGCCACGCACACCACAGTGGGTCTTCTGTCTTTGGTAAATACATTCAGCCACATCCAGAACTATACTAACCCAATCAGTGGACTGATCTGGTTAGCGTACACTCTTAATCCAGTATCTCACATCCATGATTTGGTCACTTCCAAAAGCCCCACCTAGGAGCACATGAAGCTTTGGAGGGAGATACAGATACCAGCCATAACAATAGCCTTCCATTAGATAACACTGTTAAAAATGACAAGTGTTCCAAACAGATAAGGCGTTTCTTCCCTGACTAGGGTGGGAGAGAGTCAGTTGTGCCTCTTCCTCCCGCCACGCTGGCCTAAGTTCGTCTAAAGACAACTCAGCTCCAGCACAGCCAGATCCTGGAGACCAGAAGCTGCAGAGCAGAGGGCCCAGACCAAATCAAGCCCACAGACATATTCTATTTGGCTCACATTATAGGGAACAGGTTTTTTAATAGTTGCAAACCCTGAAACAAATTGCATACATTCATATAAAAACCCTTATTTCCATCATCTTTTGAAAAATCAAAAGCGCTGCACACTGGCCCAGAGATTGCCCATGAGGGCAGGGGCTCTGCTCCTATTATTTTACCCTGTTAGAAGGGACTTCCACTCTCCAAGCTGCCCAGGTCTCCAGATGCCATGAGAAAAGCTTGGCCACTGTTAGTTCGTCAGACAGAATGGTTTGTGCTGTCATTGTCTGACTGTCCACTTTTTATGCTTTGATTCTGTGACCTGAGCAACAACTTCTAAGATAACAGTATGTAATTTATCAACTAGTGATTCCTTACTGATTTTTTTTGAAATTCTGTATTATTTGTACCCTTTTTTTCTGTTTTGCGCTTTTTTTTTCTAAATAAAAAAGAAAGAAAGAAAAGCTTGGCCTTTGCAGGCATCTGAGATTACACTCCAGAAAACCTTCCACCAGCAGTCACCATGAGTGGGTAAAAACATTTCTCAATATTTAATATAAGAACACACAGTGATGCGTTCCATTTGGGAAAGGAGCCTGTGGGTCAGCCCGTCCTTGGGCCCATGCTTGTTCCTCCCCGCTGTAGCAGGGTGTCCCTGTGTCCTTTGTAGCCTTGTCCCCACCCCACCCTCAGCCAGCCCTAGAGAGCCAGAGCCTGGCTTCGGAGGCTGACTGTGCTTCCACCAAGTCCGTGGTGCTGGGCAGGTCACTGCGACTCTCCCAGTCCAAGTGTCCTCTGTAGAATGCGGATGCTGTGAGGGCAATGTGAGCACAGTGTGTTGGTGCAGACGTAACCCACCTAGCCCGAGGCTGCCCCTGCTCCTGTGTCCCGTCAAGCCAGTAAGTAGACGGAGGTGGTTACCTTGCCCTTCAAGTTACCAGCCAAATGGGTCACAACGGGCCCAGAAGAAGAGCACATACACTCCGTGTGGAGAAGCGGGGTGATGGGGGGCTTCACTGAATACAGCTCCAGAGGCAGCACCCTGGACACTCTGGAAGGTTCTTTCCAGGTTGTGATTTCCCTCTGTCACAGCCAAGGCTGAGCTGCAACTCCTTACTGGAAAAAGAACCACAGAGATCATGAACTTGAGATCAGGTTTCAGAATGGAGCCCAAGGCTTCCCGGTAAGTGCGAAGCTGAATGAGAGATAACAATAGGAGTGAGATAGCCAAAAGTGTGATACATGAATTTACATTCAATGAAAAACCCTTCCAGCTATAATTATCACATTTTTGCTAATATTGAGATTCTAGATGTCAGATTTAATATCTGAGTAAACTAATTAAAGAATATTTTTTTCCATTAGCCTTGACAAATAATCTTTCTTGTTGAAGGTTTCAGATGTGCTTTTTTTTTTTTTTTAATGATTTTGGGGTGAAACTGGTCTACACAACCAGCACTTGGCTGTTTCTTCTCCCTCCCTTTCTGCCTCTCCCATCCTCAGCTCTGTTCTGTGTTCCTTTGTTAGGGACACAATTTTCAGACAGTGTTAATGCATCTTTTTTATGCATTTGCCAAATAGTTCTAGGTGGAATTGCCTCTCAAGATTTCTTCTTCGGCTGTGGTACATTCAGACTCAAATAGTCGTACTCAGTAGAGACACTGTCACATTATAAGGGGGAAAATGCTTCATCTCGTGTTATAGAACAAGATGGAATCTTCGCTAAGGAGCTCAGGGATCAAGGCAGAGGGAAAAGATTAATTTTTATGCATCAAGTCATTATGGAGAGGGAAGGAGACATTAAGATTGCCAGAGAGGAGATTTTCTCATCTAATATCGACACAGAGCATGCGTTGGGAGGATTGCGGGCTCTGCTCTCAGATTTGTTTTCACCTTTAAAGTGCTCAGATCTAGGTCATAAGCTTGTTTACACATATTTCAGGTTTTTAAAAGAGCCTTACAAGAAGATACCATTTCCTAGGATTTAGGTGCATCTGAAAATATTTTGATTGCTTCTATTCCACCCCAAACATGCATAGCTACATATCAGATTGTTTTGAAAAGACAAAAAAGAAAAAGAAACAAAGAAAAGTCAGAAAAAAGAGCATTCTTTACCCTATTATCCTAATTCAGCAACCTATTTCCTTTTTGTTTTCCTCAACACACATTTGCAAGCATATGCACAGGAGTTAGACCCTGTTTCTTTTGTTTGCCAAATATTGTGCTACACATGGTTTCCATACGCTTACATAGAGTCTCTCCAGTTTATTAAGCTCATCTATTGTCAAGCATCTGGGAAACTTCCTTCTTTTTCCTAGACACACACGTGTGCACACGCATATCTAGATTTTGCCCCAAAGTTGAAATTTCTGCATCAAAGATTATGAATAACCTTAATATTGCAATGCAAATTGCCAAACTGCTTTCTAAAAAACAATACCTGTTTTTCCTTAAACCACATAAGAATGCCTTTTCACCACATAAATATCATTTTAGTTAATTTGATAAATGTACCTTTTGGGCTTTTAGATTATTTTCATAATTTGCCTTAAATATTTGATAAATCACAAAGTACCCTATATGGTAGCAATTAATATCGTTACTGATAGTTACTCTTAATAACACATTCTAACATTTAAGGACAGGATATTACTATGGCAGACTGTGAGAGTAGTTAGGTGATAAAGCTTGTGGCCTGCCGGTCAGGCTGCTGGACACAGAGCTGGGCACCACCATGTACCAGCTCCGTGACTGCAGGCCAAGGGTCCTCCACCCTGCCACTGCTGGCATTTGGAGCTGCTGGCTCCCCACTGTGAGGAGCTGTCTTGTGTATCTCAGGGTATTCAGCAGTGTCTTTGGCTGCTACCCTGCCCTCCCTACTAGTGGGACAGGCCCAAATGCCTGCCAACATTGCCAGTGTCCTGTGTGGGGGCATTCCTCTCCTCCAATAACAACTAGTGGGGATAACCAAAGTGCTCGGCACTGGTTCTGAGTATGACATGCAGATAGCAAGACTCACCGCACAGCATTATGGGAAAGACTCCATGTCCTTGCCCATTATGTCACGGGGAAGAGGGGCTCTGTCAGCATCAGCTATGGTTAGTACCAAACTCCCAATGGCTGCTCTCAGGCCACCTGCTTGTTTGTTACTTTGCTACAAAACGATTTGGTACAAATCTGAAATATTTAGAAGCATACCAGAAGCTAATAAGGATCTCCTATCATCTCAACAGCCAAGAACAATCCCATTAACATCAAGGTATCTTTTCATCTTAGGCATCCGGGAGAGTTCCTGGTACATTACCAATGCTCAGTGGATGTGTTGGATGAATATAAGAAGTGAGAGGAGGTCACAAAATTAAGTGAAATAAGCTAGGCACAGAAAGACAAATACCATGTGGTTCTACTCCTAGTGGGCATCTAAAAAAGCTGAGCTCATAGAAGTAGACAGCAAAAGAGACAAACCAAGCCTTCCTGTGAAGCAAGCTCCACCATGCCGACTGGAAAGAGCCTCAGCCAGAAGAGAAACCAGCCCAGCACCACACACCCTGGACGAGGCCACCTCTGCCAGTTTTGAGAAATCTTTCTTTTCCTGGTCACTCACTGCAAGCCTGTCTTCAATGTCTGAGGTCCTGTCCTCACCTTGGCCTAATCTGCTTCGAATACTTTCAATGGAGATTTTTTTTCTCCTGGATATCTGCTTGAATCTGCTTTATGGATTCCATTTGTTTCCTATGTTGTGCTTCCATAATTTGCTTAAGCTTGTCTATTTTTTTGTCTGTGTCTTCTCTAACATCACTAAGCATGGTGTGTATTTTGGTGATCTCTGTAGTTATCTGAGAGATTATTTCTGATTTCAGTTTTTCCAGAGCCTCACTCAACTTCTTTGTTACCACTTCAGAGAGACCTGGTAGGGAGCTTTCAGATTTTCCACCCTCATTGCCCCCTGGGTTTGCCTTTGGTGAACTGGGTGTCTGAGGTTGTGTCTTGTTTAAATGTCTTCTCATTTCTTTTCAACAGAATGCAAAACAATTATATACAATATATAAGTCTATAATATAGCAATTCTGTCCTCAAGGGTTAAGATTCAAAATGGATTAAAGAGAAAACAGAAAAGTAGGAAAAGAGAAAGAGATTATAAGTAGGTTGGAGGACAAAGATGGAGCCTACCGACTTGGGGAAACTGATACAGAAGACTGAAGGAAAAGGGAGCTGGAAGAGATAAAAGGTAGAACAGAACAAATCCCACCTACAAGGAGGTTAGGAACCACACTCACACTCAAAAAAGAAGAGAGAAAGAGAAATAAAAAACTGAATAAAACAGACAAACAAGGAAAGAAGAAAAGAAAAATAAAAAAACAAAAACAAAAAAAAGTCCACTTCCAGGATTCTTTCTGGATTCACTAGTAGAAGCCTGTGGAGACATCGTCCTGAATCATGTCACTGTATCCCTGCAATCCAGGAGTTGCTCTAAGCCTTCTTCATCATTGAAGTTTTTCTTTTGACTCTCTCTGTGGGCTTCGATTCAGACTTCAGACTCTTCCTGGGTGCAAGGGACCTACTTCCTTCCTTCTCATCTTCCTCACAATGGTATAGTCCCACTTCTAGATGGCGTCTCTCAGAGAGGCTGTCCTCTCTCTGCTCCGCCATCTTCCCGGAAGTCTCTATGCAACCACCTCTGGAAAGTTCCTTCTAGGAATCAGGCTTTTGCGGGCACATCTAGACACAGCCATAACAGATGAACAACCTAAATATCCTGCGTTCCTCACTATATAATGTGTATAGAACGTATAAATGTACTAAAACATCACATTGTCACTACAGAAATATACAACTCCCTGTCAATTAAAAAGTAAATTAAAAAGTGAGCTATAGTTCCTGCTCATATAATTTTACATTCTGTTTTTCTCACTTACTACAAATACTTGTCTCTGTGTCTGGAAATTCTTTGAAAAGATGTTTAATGTTGGTAAGATGTGAACTCTATGAATGTTCCCTGATTTAATTAACCATTCATTCACTATTCTTTCAGTATATATGTAATTCAATAAAGATATGTTGATATAAATAAATATACATATCAGCACATATTTATCTGTCAGTTTTTGCATCAGGACAATATTATTTTAGTTCCTGAAGTGTTTAACTGTATTTAAAAATGCAAGGTCCTTCTTTTTTTCTTAACTCTTACTTTTTTTTCATGATGAACATTAGAACAATTTTGCCATTTTCAGAAAATATTTTATTTTACTTAAACAATTCATCATTTTCTAGGGGGCCTTTGGGGTTCTGAAGTAACATTAAACTCTGCTTTGGGTGAGCTAATAGATAACAATGTGAGAATGTTTCAAGTTGCCAGGGGCCTGGAGATGGCGAAGGTTACAGTTCTATTCAGTATCCACTTAGTAACATTTAGGTTTTTAAAGTCTCCGGAGATAAAAGCAAATGTCCCTTTTCATGGCTTAAAAAGATCAGTTTGACTACCAAGACACTAGTTTCTCATCGAAAAGTTGGAACAGAGTGTCTCAGAGGTGGAGTGCCCCTAAGAGTAGAGGGAGATGCTGAGAAATTGAACTGTCCTGGAAAATCTGAGAGATCTATGTAACTTTGGGCTAAGTCTAATATCAAGGCACACAGAACCTCTGATCTTTGCAGTATAGCACAGTGACAAAACCAGGTTACCTGGTGTCACACGGCACTGGGTTGGATACTTACCCTGGCTCTTCCCAGAAGGACAACCTGGGATTGTGCGGAATGTTAAGTACTTAGCACTTAGAACATGGTTAACCCCATCACAGCTGTCACCCCTCCTGCCAACACAGTCACTTCTGCTGCTATGATTCATGTGCTGCCTTGGCTATTGATCAAGACCCAGGCTGGGGTGGGGGGAGCATGTGTGGTCACGGTGCAGGGCCGAGGAAGGCCACGGTGGCTGAGGGTGCAGGCCAGAGGGAGGGGCAGTCCGAGCACAAGCCAAGTCTTACGAGTCACGCAGGGAAAAGAATTCTGTGTCGAGATGCTGAGGCGGTTTCACCACTGCACACCTTCACTGCCTGAACCACACACGTTTTTAAGGAGCACTGTTACCAGCTCAGGCCGTTGTACCTGAAATTTATTTTCTCTCTTAGCTGATCTTAAAGATAGCTAAGTCACAGGGATGTTCTGTCTAAGAGTATCCCATTTCTCTCCTTCTGCCTCCCATGTTTGTCTCCTGAAATGATAGAAAACAAAATCTAAGTAACTTATTATCTTTAAATTAAAACTTTAGCCCAAGACAGAATATACCATAGAAAGAGACCTTAGCTATTCCCCTTCTGGTTATTTTCCCAGAATAATTGAAAACATCATGCCACAGTGATATATGTGCACATATGTTTATAATAGCACAATTTGTTATTGCTAAATATTGGAGACAACGCACATGCCCCATCAGCTGAGGACTGGATAAAAAAGATGTGGTATTTTTATACAATGGAGTATTACTCAGCTATAAAGAAGCATAAACTTGAGACTTTTATAGGTAAATAGCTGCAACTTGAAACTATACTCATAAGTGAAATAAATCTAACTTGCATGTGTAAATATCATATTGTCTCTCTAGTGTAGAAAAAAAAAACTGAAAGAGTAATAGGATCCAAAAGTTATAATAGGTATTGTGAAAATGAAGGGGAAAGAAAATGCTCAAAATGAAAGAAAAACTGGGTTAGAGAAAAGGAGAAAAGGAAGGGAAAATATATGTACATATGTATACATGTATGCATATATACATATGTGTATGTATATATATAATAGATAATTATACTACTAATCTACTACTATACTATACTATACTATACTATACTACTATACTATACTATACTATACTATACTACTATCTACTACTATACTAATCTACTACTATACTACTAATACACACTAATATGTGTGTATGTGTATATATATATATATATATAATAGATAAATATACTACTATTCTCTGTAAGTTCATCAAAAAGAAGTTTGTGTTTTCACTGATTATTTGATCATGCCTAATAATCACTTTCATTGATTATTTCATTGATTATTTTTTCATGCCTAAATCTTGTAATCTGAACAACTACTTTTAAGATAACAGTATGCAGTGTATTTTTAAAAATTAAATTTAAATTAATAAAAAGAAAATGAGGACAGAAGTGCTGAAGACATCATATTATAGTGATGGAAGCATAGCAATGCTTCTAGTAGCACAGTTAATAACAGCTAAATCCTGGAACACTGTGTGTGCCCATCAGCAGATGAACAGATAAAGAAAATGTAGTGTCTATACATAATGGACTACCGTTCAGTTATAAAGAAAGATAAAGGTGAGACATTTGTAGGAAAATGGGTACAACTGGAAAATATAACATTGAGTGAAATAAATGAGCCATACAGTCTTAAATGCCCACATGATATCTCTCATTTGAGAAAAGTACAAACAAAAAAAAGAAAGGATGGATAGAAGTAAGCCAGAGGATAGATCTCTCGCAAATGGGAAGGTGTCTTAGTTACTTTCCTAGTGGCTGAGACACAAATACTCTACACCCGCGAGTTAGAGGAGGAAGGGTTTATGTCGAGTTTGTAGAGGTTTCAGTCAGTAGGCAGCTGGCTCCAAGCCAGAACTGCATGGTAAAGGAGAAACAGTACGTGGCAAGACAGGCAGAAAGCAGGGAAGAAGCACGTCTGCCTTTCACTTTTATCCCAAACAGGCTACACACTGCCACCCACACCCAGGATGGGCTTCTGTCTTCAGTCAGTGCATTCGGCCACACACCCTAGGCCGCTGACGGTGAACCTTTCAGAGACCAAGTACCCAAACTGCAACCTGAGATCTGCTTATTTATCATAAAGTGCCACCAGTTCAATTAAACCTTAACAGCTGACGCTCAGCTGCTGGGGAGATGTGGGGCGACGACTTGTGTGCTGACAGAGAGGGCTCTGCAAGCCTGTTGCAGTACACGTGCCATAGATTCACCACCATCACCCCAGACCCAATCAGTGCTGAAAAGCCCCAGCTATGTTAGCTCAAGGCTTTGGGGGGACCTAGGAACAAGACATAGCAGAAGGGATCCGGGAGACCAAGGGGAAGTAAGAAGAATTAAGATTACAGGTACCAAATACCCACTATAAATGTAAATATGTATATCATAAAGGTGAGCTAAAATAAACAACAAGAATAAAAATGGGGACAGAGGACTTAGAGGTGGAGGGAGAGAGGTGGTTGGAAAGGGGAAAGGGATTTTCAAAAGGAATAAGCTATGTTATATCCATGTACTTACTCCCCCAGATGAATGTAAACTTCAGGTACACATAATTTTTTTATGTTTTTTAAAAACATAAGGACATTTCTTTATTGTTATCTTAGAAATATTTTAAAGATATTTATTAAGTGTATTTTATGTGCCAGCAACTGAAGACATAGTAGAGAACAAGTCTTATCTTAAAAAAATCCATTTCTCCTGGATCTTTTATCTCAGTAGGAGACAGAGAGGAGAAATAAATGAAATTCATAGTGTGTCAAATGAGGAAAGTGGTATGAAAGCAGAGGAAGGTTAGTCCTTTCATAAAGCCAGCCAGAGCCTACTGCAAGGGGTGGCAAACCCTGGAAGGTCTGTTCTAGGATGGGAGAGTCCCCAGAACCCAAACCAAGACAGAAATTTTTCCATGGGATGGCCAGAGTAGTTGTGCTGGGTATAAAATCCAAATAATAAAATGGCAAAACTCTGTCACATAAAGACACAAAAAATTGTATTACAGTATAAGATGTATCACCATTAATCCCCTTTGCTTCAAAGACATTTATTTGATCATTCTTGCTACTTTCTGAAGGAGGTCTAGGGTTTTTTTTTTCCCCCATGGCTACTTCCATGTCCTGGATCGATTCAAAACATTTACGAGAATTTCTGTCAAATAAAAATATGCTGTGTTCTCATTTGCTACAGTCATCAGATCTAGCACTGTGTGACTTCTGACTTTCCCACAGTCAAAATGACCGTGAAAGATATCTTCTTTTTGAATCAGTTCAGGACATCAAGGTAGCACAACCAAAAACACTCAAAAAGAGAATGTCTTTTACTGCAATCAATTTTTTTAAATTTTATAACCACATCTCATACTGTACCTTATGACCTCGCTTACCACAAAGTGATTCTAAACTATCTTCTGTAATCTTCTTCTGCACATGGGCTGGTGCAGTGCCTGCCAGGTCTGAGTCCCTCAACTCCTCACAGTGGTCCCTCACTCCATGCTGTGCAAGAAGGATGCTGTTTCTGCCAACTTAGAGGAGCTTCCTCTGCTTCAGAAAAGAAGCCAAGCACAGTGCAGGTGAAGTCCTGCAGAGACCTCCAGAATCACCCCAGTTGGACTCAGAGGGACGCAGTCCTCAGAACGCCATAGACTACTCAGTGGCCATGAACACCCTTGGGAAGGTCTAAATACTGTGAGCAGACTGAGTGTGTCTGTAGTCTCCTCCTGCTCCCCTGTCTCTGTCTGCTTCTCACACGCAAACACACACACACAAGTGCACCACTGTACAAAGGAGAAGTGTTCTTCACCAAAGCTCCAATATTTTCTGCTGCTGGGGGTCTGCTGCTTAATATGTTGTTTCCGTAAAGTTCCACTACTAAAACCAACACAGTTTAGCAATCGCTGCAGCTGGTAGAAGAATAGAATGTGTTTGGGTTTAAATTCTTCCCTGTCACCCCCTGTAATGTGACAAGCATTGTCCTGGTGCTGAGTTCAGAGAGAGCTCAGACACATGTACTAGTCCTGGACAAGGGAAAGAAATTGGCTGTCATCCACGAGTGAAAGTAAGAGTGGCCCATATTTAAAACAAACTAGCCATGCATCAGCAGTCCCAGCTGCACGGGAGGCTGAGGAAGGAGAATCACTTGAGTCCAGGGGTACAAGCCCAGCCTAGGGAAAATACACATCATGTATCTCAAACACAAACAAACAAAAATCTCTACAAAAACAAACACGAAACCAGGCAAGTTGATTTTACATAAACTGAGACAGGCCCCTCCCTTTTTAAGTGGAAAGGCCCCAAGATGATTATTTCCAGTGGCCAATTTCCCCTGTGCTCCTTTCCTTATCTCTCTGGCTTGAAGGAACAGCAGGTACTGGGAGGAACGGAACCTGTGTGAAGTGGTTCTTTCTGGAACGGGCCGGCCAGCTTGGTGATAAAGGCCCTGAGTGTGAGTATACCTGAATATCCCTGTTTTATTCTTGTCTCCTTCATTCTTCCATTCGGTCGTGTGCATTGGACAAAACAGTGACAGACTGTAAGCGTCCATTCATTTAATGCATGCACCTGGCCGAGACCCAGTACACTCACAGCCAGGCCTTTGCCCAGTGAACGGTCACCCTCACGCATTTTGCCCAAAAGCACGTATGCCCAGATCCGTGGCTACTCCAGTCCTCTAGGTGTTTGGATTCCACTTTCCACAGCACAGATAGTCTAAGAAACATTGAATATCCATTTTATTTGCAGATTTCCTGCTGAAATATCTCTGTGGGGGGTCTGATGGTTTAGCAAGCTGACTCTCCACTCAGATCTTCTGCTAAAAGTGATTAGCAAGCTGGGTCACGACTTCAGCTGCGATTTCTCTCTCTAATAATTTGATGCGAGCACTTGTTTTTATGTCAGACTTCTGAGCAAACGGCACCTAATTTTGTAAAGGTGACTGGATACACCTGGGTGTAATTTCAAAATGAATTTAAACTGAAAGATAAAATAATTTTATACACACACGTCAAGAGTTTCTAAAAGCAAAGAGGGAGAATGGGACTCACATGTCTTCGAATGCCACAGTGCAGCTGCTGCTGGCATCTGTAGAGCCAGCTGTTGGCTCTCGACTCAGCGATGTCTCTTGTTATGCTTGGAGAGCCCTGTTTGGCTGCCGCTAATGAAATAAGGGCACAGTCAGCATATGTGCCGGGTAAGCTCCACAGCACTGATCTGGGAGGAAAGGAAAAGCAATTCACTTAAAATACAAGTCTTTTTTTTTCCCCTCTCAAACCCTGCTACAACTCAATTCATACTGCGGCAAGTAGAAAGAGTACATGTGGGAGTCCCTGCCCCGTTTGCTCTCTCCATCTCGTCTCCTCGGGCCTGACACACAGCTCCTTCTGCCCCCTCCCTCCCCTCCAGCTCTCTGCACCTTCTGCAGATTCCACACCTGGAAACACAGCGAGTGTTCCCACATGCTGTGACATTCCCAAGGCACCTTCACCCAAGGTCACAGGCAAGTCCCACGGTTTCTTCACGAGGCTGCTGTGCTGTTGTCCTGTTGTGCAGACAAGGAAACTGAGTCCTGGGATGGCTATCACCAGTTCAGTGACTTGTCCTTGGGAGGATGTGGCAGAGTTGAGGTGGGGAGCAGAAGGTTTGACACCTGCTTCTGAGGGGCCTCTGCTCAAGGGTGTGCCCTAAGGCCTGTGACCTCAAAGTCCAAGCTCTCTGGGGGTGCCTTGCCCTCTGAGCCTCTGAAAATGCAAATATCCCTGAGTAGGGAAACATGTAGATTTAATTGGCGCTAAGCTGTTGTTGATTTGCTCAGTTCTTCTGGAGTACAGAGGCCCCCAGTACAGCCCGGAAAGGGTCCTGAGCACTAAAGCAAGAGAGCTGGGCAGTGAAGAAGAGTGAACTTAAATGGCACAGCTGTTGCTGGAACAATGGAGTTCTGGGACAGAGCACCCAACAGCCTGTTCTCCGGCACATCTCCACCCTGGGAGTTGTGAGAGCCGAGTCTCTTTGTGGTGGAGTTCAGGACCTGGGCAGGAGGAAACCCGGGTTCCCTGGCATCTCCTGGAGGCCCTGGGTTGCCAGCTCATTCTACCCAGGCTGCAGATGGAGCCAGACAAGACAGGTCCTGTGCACCAACCCATCCCAAGGGCTATTTGGAGCTCCTTAATCATAACAGCTGGAAGTAACAACCTCATTTACCTTCCCAGTTGCCCTTAGTCCAGTGGCTGATCGTGGTAGCCTGATAGTAAGGGAGTATGAAGTCATGCATGGTCAGGAGCAGCAATCCCTATATTTTTCTTGCACTGGGAGAGAAAAGAACCTGGTACTAATAAAGCTGGGGGACTCAGGTTGTGATTAGGATCTCAGCCTTCCTCTGTTCTTCAGTGGGCTGCTGTGTTAGCATAGAGCAATCCGGAATTCCTTGCTCTATGAGGCTATGAAGGCTTGCAACGACTGTTTTGGTTTCCTGCTTATTTTGTAAGAGAAATTTGAATGCAATAGAAAATTAGCAGAAATTTGAAAAGCAATTAGTAGCCTGTTGCAATATTGAGACCGATATGCTCATCCTGCCTGTCACATAGTTAGGCGGCTAAACTCAGTCAGCCTTGACTGTCTGTGTCCAGCTGCTTCTCACAGATGCCAAGTCAGCCTGATCCCATGTCAACCTGACAGAGGCAATGTCTGTGTTTCTCCACCTCAAAATGTATCCTGTTTTTCCAATGTGTTTGAAGGACTTTCTACCTAGGACAGACTGGCCCAGTGAAGGACACATTTAATTCTACCCACTCCACTCAACACCCACTCCCAGATTTTCCTGCCTTATGATAAACATTTACTTTCCTTTTAAGTAACGCTGCGTAGAACAAATCTACCTGATCCCATAAGACTCAGGTAACATATGATTCAGGTAACCAATTATATAACAACCTACTACCAGCTTATATATTTCCTGCTTGCAAATTCTGTATCAGCTAAGCCCAAAGGTGACACAGGGTTGATGATTTGGAACTGAATTTCCCACCAGCCCCTCCGTAAATAGTTTGCCTTCCAACTCCTTGGTGCAAAATGTCTTCCTTTCAGTTTGGTACTGGGTTTCTGCAATAATCTGACATATGGAGGTATGCATTCTGTGCACTCCTGTTTCCCTTGGATTGGAGAGGGTTGCTCACTAATCCAATGATAACATACTGTGACATTTTCAGTGTCATTGCTGAGTGTTCCATGTCCAGTGCACACAAGGCATTAGCAATTCCAGAATAGAAGAGGTGGGTTCTGGGAGCGTGTCTTTCCTACTTCTCAAATGAGCATGGTCCTGCCCCTCCCAGCACAGAGGGGTGAGAGGGAGCAGGTAAGGGGTTAAGTCCTTGCACCTGAACCCTCAGATGCTGTAGAAACTGCTGCATCATTGAGATGATACCAAGCCCTCCTGCCCTGCTCACCACATTAGAGAAAGGTAAGGATTTCAAGGCAGCCATGTCAGTGTCCCAGGCCATCAGAACTGCCTGCTTGGGAGAAAGCCAATCAGGGTAGGGTGGTTGTTATGGTTTATATATAGATGCCCCCACACCAAAGCCTCATGCACTTACTGGTGGGGCTTTTAGGAGGTGGTGGGATCATGGGTGTGTGATACTGGGATTGAGGGTAGGTGATAATTGATAATTGTATCAATCCACTGATTGGTGTAGCATAGTCCTGGGTGTGGTTAATAGGACATCCCACCCTGGTTGTGGATGGCACCAACCAACAGATTTGTAGCCTGGATGGAATAAAAAGAGAAAGGGAGGTTTGCTTCTGCTACTTCCTGCCTGCCCTGCCATGGACTGTTTCTTTTCTGCCATCCCCCTCTGCCATCCTGCCTTTCCTTTGAACCAGCTGACCACGGACTGAAATCTCTACAAAACAAACCCTTTCTCCTTTAACTTGTAGGCAATGAAAACATAACCAAGACAACAGTGTTGGACAGAAGGGAACCATGTCCCTGTGACAGTAGCCAAGGCTCCTTCTCATGTAATCTCACTATGGAACAGAATATTTGACAATGTACATCCTCAGGAAACCCAGGAAGTGTGGACTGTCACTAGAAGGTGATTCCCTGTATGAAAGTAAGAGTTCAGTGCATGCTTTAGTCAGTCATAGTCATATAACAAAATACCTTAGACTGGGTATTTTATAAATAACAGAAATTAATTTCTCACCATCGTGGAAGCTGGGTAATCAAAGGCCAAGCCACCACTGCCTGCCTCAGAGTTGGCACCTCTTGCAGTCTCACATGGCACAAGAAGGGGTGAATACTGAGTCTCACAAGACAGAAAGTGTGGGATACAGAGAAGAGGCCAAATAGGCTCCCTCATGCTTCTTATAAGGCTCCTGGTCCATTCGTGTGAGTGGCGCCCTCATGACTCACATATACCTTACAGGTTCCACCTCTTACTATTACTGCACCAGGGAATTTAGCTTCCCCCTGAACAGGATCAGAGGGATCCAAACCCTTACATCTCATCAAGGTACTAACCTTGCAAATCTGGGTCAAGGTATAATTCCATTTGAGGAAGCAAACCTATTTTATATATGAAGGTACGTGTCTGTGTGCTCCCATTTCCCTTTGAACCAAAAGGGAAAGCAATTTAGAAACTTTTCATCCAAGCCACTGGGGCTACTGTGGCCAGAGAGACATGCTGGCTACCGAGAAAGATATGAGCAGTAACCCCGGTGCAGCTGGGCACCCCTGTAACTCTAGAACTCTGAAAGGCTGAGGCAGGAGGATAGCAACTTCAAGCCCAGGCTGGGCAACTTATTGAAATCTTGCCTCAAGATAAAAAAAATTTTAAAAAGAACTGGGGATATAGCTCAATATGAAGACCTTTGGTTTAATTCCCAGGGTAGGTGGTAGAGGAGTATGAACAATTAAAAAATTATAATTTACTGATTGTCTTCTGTATACAGGGCATCAGTTTAAGAGATTTTTGTACATCTTATTTAATCTTCAGAACAACCTGATATGATGTTATCTTTTCCTTGTTCTTTTTTTAATTGTGAGGAATAATGAAATAGGTGTGTAAGTCTGAGACAGTAAGAAATTTGCCTGTGATGTCACAGCAAGTATGCCCCAGGACCCACAATGCTTCTGCCTGGATCCGCTTCTAGGCTCCTAACCAGCTCACTGAAGAACAGCTTGTGTCACAGCGAAGAAAAGATGCCCCTCAACTGAGGGGGCTGATCTGAGGAGAATGGCAGTCTCATTACAATTTGGCCAAGAATTTCCTTGCAAGTATAGTATTAAAACTGTAAGTGTGAAATTCCCCCAGTATTCCAACAACAGGCTTCCAGGGCAATACCCTATCCAAATATCTCCTTCTTGACTCATCAGAAGCTTTGTGGAGGAAGAATTCTTTCTCTCCTGTTTTGCTCAGCAGCCCTAGGTGTGTTTGGGGAAGTCATCAAGGAAGTGGTACAGGACTAAGGAGAAGCAGAACATTTCTGACATTCACAAGAATACAAACTCCTCTCAAATTAGGTGTTATGGTTTATGTCTGGATGCCCCCTCCAAACCTCATACAGTCATGGGGGTGTGGGGCATTTTGGAGATGGCTGAATCTGGAGTCTGTGATTGGTTCATGGTCCAGTGATGGGATTAAGAATGTGAGTGCTACACCCACCCTAGGGTAGGTATCCTGTGTATAATATAAGGGACAGAAAGAGGCTAAATGTCTTTTTCTTCCTCTTGTTTTTGTGTCTTTCACTGCCGTGAACTGTTGGAGTGAGCTGAGCATGGAGAGAAACCTCTACCTACTATGAGTTAATAAACCTTTCCCCCTTTAACTTTGGGTATCTGGTATTTTGTCCCAGCAACAAAAGAAAAGTAAGACATTAGGCAAAAATTATCCCTTGTTCATAGCCCAGCTCCGATACAGCCCAGGCAAGCTTCCTGGACCTCTCACATGCTGAATGCAGTTCAAGTTTCAGCTCCCTCAAGGTGGCAGAAAATGATACTTTTTTTTCTTTTTTTTTGGTACCAGGGATTGAATTCACAACCTCACGCTTGCCAGAGGCAGGCACTTGTGCTGCTGAGCTAAATCCCTGGCCCAGGAAATGATATCTGAATGCACATATCAGACTGTGTCCCACCCCTGTTACCAGGCAGGGGCTCCTAAACAAAGATGGTGGCACTCACCCTGCTATGCAGGCACTGGGTCCTGGGGAAAGGGGGCTCCTTCAGGAGGGTTCCTGGGTTTCTGCCCCTCTTTAATTCCTACAGAACAAAAAGCCCTTCCTGTCCCCACATCTCTTCCACTGCTCTGTTTTTATTGGATAAGAGAACATTTCAACCAAATGAGAAATCTTCCAAGGGAAGGGTTGCACAATTGGCTCATTGAAAGCACACGGCTCTGTACCTCCAGGTGACCTGGAGGAGATGGGTGTGTTTCAGCCAGTGGTGCCTGGCTCCTTCTAGAAACTTCTCTACAGACCCCAGGGACACATGTGTGCGCTTTGCCCAGAGCCATGCAGGGGTGGCCCGGAAGTAGGACCCCTGGGCGCCTCGTGGACTCCTGTAAAGACAGAATGAGCTGATGCCGTCGGCACAGGAGAGTAGTGCTGGGCACACAAACTGTGACCAGTATTAGCAGATGTTAATACCAGACTCCCCCCCCACCTGTTCAGTTTACTGATAAGGAAGCTGAGAGCCGGAAAGGTAAGGTGACCTTCTGAAGATCACGAGGAAAACCACAGCAGGGTTGGAATCGGTACGTGATTCTTTTAATAGTTTGCTCATTTACACAATCACCCTTTGCTAAGTTCCTCGTTCCATGCCAGACCCGGAAAGAATACACAAAAATGGAAAGGACACAAAAAGACAGAGGAAAGCCCAGCAGGAGCTTCTTGTCTATGCAGAGGGAAAATGTGACCTGCATATGTCACATGGAAGACAACTGCCTGGGGTCTAACGGTGGTTTTTCAAGAATGCAGGTAGTTTTGAAATTTCCACTAAATAAAGTCAACAGGAGTGACTCCTGATTACCAATTTATTAAAATTATTTTAAAATATTTCAAATTATTTAGACATTTATGTAGTATTTTACACAGTTCACTTCTCACTCAAGCATTTTGTTTAAAAGGTGGTTGCACACATGGGCCACCCCTGAGCAAGGGTAGAAACCCCACTGCACCCCCAGATGCACCCTGTTCCTCCCACACCATTTACTCCATTTTTAAAGCCCCCCCATACTAGGATATTGGAGAGCAGCTTTCTGCTCTTCAATAAGCCTGCTTGTCTTCTTTCCTTCCTCCATTTCTCTCTACCTTCCTTCCTTCCTTTCCTCCTTCTTTCTTTCCTTCTTTCTTTCCTCCCTTCCTTTCTTTCTGCCTCTCTCTTTGCTTCTCTTCCCCTCTTCTCCGCCTCATTAGGAGCACCCGGTTAATGAACAAGGACCTCAAGTAATCAGAATCACTCTAGAAACACTATTATACCTTCTGTTGACGGACACTAGCCAGATGTGGGTCTGGGAAGCTCAATTTGTCTACAATCAGTAGCAAGGAGACTTGGTGAGGTGCTGGAGAAGTTGAGGCATTTGAATCCCCACTGACTTCCTGGACACCCATGGATAGTACAGGGACATCAATTGTATCAGGAAGGCAAGATGGAAAGTGTTTCTTCTTTCTTTCTCTGCTGTGAGCTCACCCAGGGTCCTACCAGTGCCTGAATTTAGAAACTGTCTTTTCTAGAATTTGCATCCATCAGGATGAGCGACTATAACTGACTTAATATAAAACCATGTGAAGACCACAAGCCTGCAGTCATTCATCCATTTATTCAGCACCTAGAAGGCACCAGGTGTCTGCAGGTGTGAGAGACAGAGGACACAGATTTCCCTGACAGGCGCACCCAGGCCGAGGAGCAGCTGCGACCGCCTCAGCTCCTCTGACCTCCACAGCCCTGAGGGTGCCGTGACCCTGCCGCTCCCCCTGTTGCCACCAGGACCTCTGTCCACCTTCAAAAAAAAAAAACCTGTTCCTAATAACCTGACCCATCCCAGCCCCTGCTCACCACGCTGTGCTTCGTGAGGGTCAACGAGCTAACGGTGTGGAAAGTGCCCTGTGCCCGGGGAGGTCCTGGGAGTACGGGTGAGTGCTCCACTGCGCATGTGCCGGCCAGCGTCTCAGGGCGGGAGATCCAGGCTGCGGTCCTTGTGATGCTGGTGTCCCCAGACACACGGTCTCCTTGCAGCTCCATCTGTTTATGTATTTTAAGGGGAAGCGGCGGCTGTGTCACTATTTACAGTGTGGCAGAGTCCAGGAAAGCACAAGGGGAAGGAGATGTATGAAAACAACCCCTGAAAGCACGCTTTCTGCTCCTCAGCTGTGGCAGGTGCAGCTTGCAAAACCTCCTACAGCACTTGCAAGGGTGAGTCTGTGTCCTCGCTTTCAAATGCAAAGCTGTGTCTTAGGAGTGCTTGTGTCCCTGGTGTCTGCCCCTAACTCATTGACACCCATGCAGAGGAGCTTGGGGGTGGGAGGCTCTGGCCTGGGCTGTCCCGAAAGAGGCGTGGTCACACCACAGCAGCACGGTGGGTCAAGGCATGGGCATATTTCAGTTCCTTGAGAGTTTAGTCTTTTCTTCTTTCAGTCCTGGGGATTGAACCCAGAGTTACTGCAGTCAGCTACATCCACACTTCAAGTTGGCACAGAAACCTGAGCTAGCCGAGGGCCAGGAGCAGAACAGGAATGAGACACGGAGCCAAAGGGCAGGAGTCAGGGACTGTGGGAGACAGAGGAGCCTTGGAAAGCTCAGACACGGCAGCCTGGCACCTTGCTGGGAACGAAGCCAAGATGCCCACACCCACTTCTGATGTGGGGCAGGTGGGTAAGGGTGCCTGCAGGAGAGGCCAGGATCAGCCTGGGGACAGCTGTCCTTGAGAGACTCCTGGTCTTCCAGCCACTGACCCTGCCCCCCCTGGAGGCCCAGCTTTCCCTGCAGAGGACTATTCCTGTGCTCATGGGTCCCTGGGTCCCCCATTTCTCCAGGGTACCATCAGAACCTGCAGCCTTTTTCCAAAACAGCCTGTTTCAATTACTGTTGTTGTTGTTGTTGTTAGTGCTGTTGTTGTTGCTGCAGAGACAAAATATCCAACACCTAAAATTAAAGGGGAAAAGGTTTATTTAGCTCACAGTTTGTGGAGGTTTTAGTCCATAATCAGCTGGCTCCAAGGCAGGGTGGCAACCGTGCCTGGTGGCAGGAGACAGCAAAAGCAACAAGAGAGGAAGGGGAGGGAGCTCCTTTCTGTCCCTTTCATTTTATCCAGACTGCTGGGATTTGGCCAGTGCCAATCCAATCAGTAGACTGATCCAGCAATCACCCGCCCCCTTAATCCCAGCACCCTTCATCCTGGCATTGAACCATGAGTCCTAAAAAGCCCGATTTAAACATGCATGAGGTTTTGTGGGGAGGAGACAGCTAGACACAAACTATAATGTAGCCTTTCAATTTCTTTCCCTGATGCGTAACATATGCTCCAAAAGAGAAAATGAGCCCAGACCATGACTGTGTCATTCAGCTGACTCTGGGCAAGAGGTGCAGGGAGCTAGCCTAGGGTTTCCACTGCATGGCGAACCTGGGCATACCTCATCTCGTGGCCCAGACACACTCTCCTTCCCTTTACCAGTTGAATATTGAACCCCAACTCAACTAACAGAGCCCATGTTTTGTTCAAGTTTAGTTGGCCTGGGCCATATTGATTATGTACTGGTAAATGGTTGTAAGAGCTCTAATTTTGTTCACCCAAATGTTCTTATTCTCCTGTATTTGGGTGAATATGAAAAAAATCAGCATTTGCTTGGTTTTTTTGGATTTTCAGTTCACTTGATGGATTTGAATCTCTGGACTGCTTGGCTAGAAGTGAGACCCTGGGACTGTCCCCTCTAATAAACAAGTCTTTTAGAATAGAAGTGAACCTTTCTAGAGCAGGTGACAAGAGGAATAGGCTGGAAAACTGGGTGCCCGGCACAAGGCCAGGCACTACGGGGAGAGCAGAATCCTGGCTGTCATGGATTCGAGAATAAACTCAAAGCTCTTAACATATGTCCCTTTGGAAATCTGTGGAGAGCTATGAACACTTTCTCAGAAAAATACACACACACACACACACACACACACACACTTAGAACTCTGCATGGAACCCTCAGCACTTGTGCTCTTCCCTATTTTAGAAACTATAGCTGGACCCTGGTTTCAAAAGCCCCCAAATTAGTTTTTTTTTTTTTTAAGAAAAATACTAAACAACAAAACCAATGATCAGGAGCTAAATTAAACACTGCATGTGTGATCATGCCTAAACTGACTGTAAATGCTAAAATAATTTCATTTAAAAAGTGACCAACACTGATGCTACCCTTAAAAACATGACCCAAGGGGTGAGTGACACAGGGGAGCCTTTCCTGGATCCTTTGACATGAGAGACTCAAGACAGCGTGCTGGGGTCTCACCTCCACCCCCAACTGACACCACCATTTCCTGTCTCTGCAGTCTGCAACGCTTCTAGGATGACCTATTTGGATTCCTCACATGGACACCAAACTCGATCATCTGTGTGTGGTTCTCTGGTTTGGGAAGCAAAATACCAGGAAGCCAGGGAATCATCATGGAGGTTGTGTGCGCTTTTGTTGAGAATGGACTCGAATTCTTGCAAGAGTTGTACAGGAAAGCAACTAAGTCCCGAGAAGAAAGTCAGAAAAACTGGAAAGTTTCTCGATAGCTGTTATTTTGTTTTTAATGGAAAGTAAAAACTTCAGTTAAAATTTAATATCATCATCTATTTAAATCCTAAAATTATAGCATTCTTAATTTATTTCCTGCAGCCAATTGCCTAGATCTGCGGCCAGGTCCTACAGATATAGAACTTTGCAGACAGGAGTGTAACAGACTCCAGAAGAGAGCGTGGAGGCTACCATGGAGTCGTTCTGCAGATGACGACAACCAAGCTCAGGAAAAGGGGAAACCATTTGCCAAAGATAACACAGCTAATCAGAGGCTGCATTATCACCAGGACCCAGGGTTGCTGGCTTTTCAAGAACATAATCATATTCATAAGGATTTGCTATTGTCTTATTTTGAAGTCCTTTACCACATTCATTGTTTTGTTTTTATTGTTTCTCTTCTATTCTGTGCTGTTTGATTTTTACCATGTCCGAAGGTATCTGCAGCTATTTTGGAGACAACAAAAGGCATTATGGTAACTATTGTTGATTTTGTAATGTTTTGAAGTCCTGTATCACTTACACTGGTTTGTTTTGATTGGTTTTATTCTGTTTTGTATTCCTTGGTTTTGTCCTCTTCACAATAAAAAATAAAATAGTTGATGGCAAAATTGGAGGGTATACTAAAAGTCACTTCATTAAAACCACTGGCTTCTACAACCAAATTTGTGTTAGTCACATATCATAGGAGGTCAAACTGTATAGCACACATTTTGCTATCTCTGGTATATAGTAGAAGCTTAATAAGCGTTTGATGGAGGAATACTAGAATCTCCCCAAGAAAGTGGGAAAGGGCTTACTCAAGGGAATAACAGCTCAGTTTTGAGAAGAAGAACAAGAAAAAAAGCAGAGGGGAACCAATGGGAATGTTGAAAATGCAGAGCTGAGGCCGGGCCAGCGCTCGGAGGGTTATGGGACTGACCCAGGGGACTGGGTTCCCCTTTCTAACCTTGAAGTCGCCCTAGCACCTCTGGACACATGGCAGAGCCAAGTAGCATCCGAGGGGTGAGAGGACAGCCCCGACGTGTGCAGTTACCTAGGCGGGGGGATGCTTTGGTGAGACGGAATGCTCCGGGACTTGCAGGTGTGGGCCTCTGAAATCTGTCTGCAGGGCTTGGCAGCAGTGCGGTGCCCTCCGTGCGCCGTTACGGATGCATCCATTAGAAACTGACATGATTTGCTTACTAAGTTTCTGTTTAATTTGCATCTTAATGTCCTATCATTAGGATATAAATATGGGCATGGGGAATTGAGTAATTTAGAAATTCCCTCTGGGGGTTCCGTAACACAGGGCTGTGAGCACAGAAGGCTGCCGCTTGGAAATGTGGGGCTCTGGGCAGATGCTCACCTGAGGCGCGCAGGAGGAACCCACCCGAGACAGTGCCGCCCCTGAAGGTCCGTCAGCCACGAGTGCCCACAGCAGAGGTCAGCACTCACCAAGGCCCACGTTCCATATCGCCAAGAAGCCCCTGTGGTGAGGTGGGTAGTGCCCATGGAGGTCCCTACAGAGCACCTGTGTGTGATCTGAACCCTTAAAACCAAGACAGCCACGCAGCCCGAGTCAGAATCCTTCGGTGAACCGTGTGGGATCTGTGACTCTTAGCCAGCACCGGTCCGGAAAGAGAAGCATCACTAAGATCTAAGCGAGACGAGGGACCCACAGTGCCTAAGTATTACCCAATCTGCAAGGCAGCGCCTCGTTTGACTTCTGGGCTTTTCTTCTGCCGGTAGAAGCTTGGAAGGGACCCCGAGCAGGGCTCCTGACCGCCCTAAATGCACTATTCTCTGGTCCACTTTCCGGAATGGAATTCAACAGCCCACAGTGGCTGCTTCTCATAAATACAAAACAGCCCCAGATGACTCATGCCAATGTGTTCAGGAAAGGTAGGGTTGGTCTGGAATTCATCTCCAAAGTTCTTTAAGTCTTCCAGTTCGGTACAGTCCATTGTGACCATCTGTCTCTCTCGTCTGCCCTGTTTTCATGTATGCTTCTTTTGAGGATTCCAGATTTCTTTGGGGGGTAACCACACCCTCCAGCGGGCAGTCAACCAGTGTGGTTTTCAAGAGCTCAAGCAGTACTCCTGGCCAGCCCGGGATAGACACAGACTGGAGTTCTGGCCACTGTGATTCCAGGATAGGGCTCGGTCAGGCTGAGGAGAGTCAGGCTTGGAAGTCTGCCAACCCCGCTGGGAAGAAAAGAGCTCTCCTTTGGGTGGAGCTGCTGACCAGAGACGGTGGGCCTGGAGCGTCCATAGTTATTATCCTACCTGCTCAAGACAGAAGCCAACACCAAGAAAGCGCAGAGCTGAGCGATACAGAGACACAGATTTCCAGGTGGAGCTGGAGACGCTGGTACATGCCCTCTCTTCTCTGACTGCTTTGATTTGTGCCATGTCTTACACACTGGCTCACTGTGACCTAAAGCCATTCCAGAGCCCTAACCCTCCCCTCCCCACTAGCTTCAAGAGCTGGGAGGTAGGTAAACACTTCCTGGATCTTATTTCTAAGGAGACTCTGATTACACTGCGTTAGTCTTCTAAAAGCACTTTTAACATGTTCCTCTTTAATATTTCGAATTTCCAGGATATGACAGTGCTATCACAAACTTAAAGTTCTGGAGTACGGTTTTCATTCACATGACATCTATCTATGATAGGGCTTCATATTTTTGATGTAGGTAATCAAACTTTTCCACTTAAAGAGACTAAGGTGATCTATGTGTTTATCTTTGCAAAGTATGTGGAGAATTTTGCAGTGGCAAGTATTCCAAGCATTTTTCATCTTGACCCCACATGCAAGATTTATGTTCCCATTCACAGATGATGACAAAGCCAATAAATTAGACATGCAGACAACCTCCCCATAAAGGGACTATTTTTCTACAGTTAACAGTCCTTTTTAGATACTAATAAGCTTACTTGGTGTTAATCATCTTGTCACAGGTAGAACTGTCCCCTAAAGAATGTTATCCCTCAGGAAAACTAACCATATTAAAACATGTTTAAATTCTTAAGTGAACCACATTCATGAAGTCAACAGACTCCACAGCAATCCTTGGTTGGCAAAGTGGTACAGAAATACTGCAAAAATGAAGATTGTACAAATCCTTGTCAACAGCCACAGGAAAAATCACAAATGTTTTTTGACCGTCAGTTTTTTTTGGATGTTTTGGAAATAGATTAAAATCCATCTTTTTTGCATGAAGAATGCAAATATTCTTTGCATTCTTTGCATGAACAATGCATGAAGAAATAAAGCACTAAAACTAACATTTATTACAGTATAATTTAAACACCCTATAAACTTTGCAAATTAAAGTGCTTTGTTTATTGGTGAAGAAACCGTCTCAAGAATAGTTTGAACAGTGCTTTTTTTTTTCCTTCACCATATAATTTACAATATGGAGCCGGCATCTTTTCTCCACCTTGGTGAATTTTTGTAGACATCTCCCCCACCCAAGTAGACACAGAAATCCCCCACCCAAGTAGACACAAAAATCCCTGGATGCTCAAGTCCCTTACAGAAAAGTTGCAATAACTTATGCACATCTTTACACATCCTTTAAATCATCTCTAAATTATTTATAGTATATTAAATTATAGTATATCTACATTATTTATTATAGTATATTAGTACAATGTGGATGCTATGTAAATAGTTGTATGCTATAATGCTTAGGGAATACTGAAATGGAAAAAAATTGTTCAGTACACATACATACACTTTTTTCCCAAATATCTTCAATTCAGAATTGGTCAAATCTGCCCTTCCAGACCCACAAAAAGGAAGGGCCCACTGTACTTTTTAAGTTTGCATCTGCTTCCAGCACTTTACCATTTACACTGTGAATGGTGCAAAATAATTCCTAAAGTTCTTTTACCATGAATACTGGGCTACCACCACTTTCCCCAGGGTGTCTTAAGTGGAGCAGGTGGATACCTGCTGGGACCTGCCTACACCAAGTCACACAGTGCCCTCGGCGTCCTATAGATCCACGTACGCTCTGAGGAGAGATGTTTCAGCACCTGGACCTGGAAGCCAGGTCAGGGTTAAACACTGTATCACCTCATGCACACTCACTGCGTCTTCTCGAGGCTGCCTGCTCACTGTGTTTCCGTGATTATTCTGTGACTTGTCTTCTAAGAAATACTGATCCCCGTTCTACAAACAGAGCTACTGAAGTCCCAGAGAGTGACTTTGTGGCCAGGACCCCCAGGATTCTCGCAACCCACCTCCTCTTTCTGGCACTCTTCTTTTCCTGGCCATTACACCTGGGTGGACCAATGGACTGTGACAAAGGGGCGTGTCCCTTTGGCAGTTAGGAAAGGGGCGTCTTCTCTGGCCTCCCCTTCTTCCCTTCTCCAGTGACCTTAGGGACCAAGCAGGGGCACCATGGAAGGAGCCCAAGTCTCCAAGCCACCTTTTGGAGACCCACCCAGGCTGCTTTGAACTGCAACCAGAGTGACATATACTTGCCCCTGAGATTATAGGTCATTTTGTTATAGCAGCTAATGACGCAGTCTGCTCAAAACCATGCAGCTGGTGAGTAACAACAGCAGGAAAATGAGTCTCTCTCTCTCTCTCTCTCTCTCTTTCTCTCTCTCTCTCTCTCTCTCTCTCTCTCTCTCTCTCTCTCTTTCTCTAACAGCCTAACTGGACTAGTCTAGATTTAGGGAGTTGGACAGATCCCATGAAGAGGTAGCCGTAAATTGCACAGCAAAATAATTAAGAATTGCTTTTCTAAACCCATCCACTCTTAGCTGTTCTTCCACATCATTCTTGGTAAACATATCTTTTTTATGATTCACATCAAATATATTGAGATTTTAACCATGACTATTGTAAATTACAATATTGTAAAAGTATCGTACTGAGGTCTGTTAACCTTCCGTAATCCATAGGGGGAAAATGAACTTTTCTTTCTTTCTTTTCTTTTTTTTTTCCCCCAGAGGATGCAATATGAAGATTGAGGCTAACATTTAAAAGTCAAGAAGCTTTTTGTTGTACCCAGCCTGATGTAATTTTCAAGCTTCCACAGTGAGGCCACTTTTTGAAAGCACTCGCGTGTGCATCGCACATGTCCTCTGGGGATGAGACACTGCCATACGTAGTTTTGTGCAAGAGGAGAAGGGCAGGAGAAATTCCATTTCAGAAGGGAGTAGAAAACATGTGAGATGGACACACATATGAGATGGCAAAAAAGTGAAAACTCCCATTACAAATTACGCATTTAACTGTTGCCATTTTTACCAATATCTCAAGTTTTAATCTTCGCTATTCCTGTGGGTTTTGCATCAGTTTTGATCTGTATTTCTAATTATTCATATTATTTCATTGGCCAGCCTTATAACCCTTTTTCTAAAGTACAGTTAAAACCTTTTCCTACTTCTCTGTTGAATTATCCCTCGGATACTGACTTGGAGGTGTGTGTTCTACCAAGTAATCTGGATTTTAATCCATCATAAATTGCATTTCACTTTCCTGGTATTGACTTCTGATAAGCAGTTCCGAATTTTAGGAAATTCAAATATATAAATATTCTTCACCATGAGCTGTATGGTTTTAGTGTTTTACATAAGAAAGTTTTCTCTTCTCTGATATTATAGAAATATGCTCCTTTGTTGCTCTCTGATGATTCCTCTGTAGATAAACTTTAGCTATGAACTGAGCTTTTTTTTTAACATTTATGGAAACATTAAAGGTTTTTCAGAGCTGCTTTTTTTGTTGTTTGGTAAGTTATGTTTCTAGAAGTCTGTCCATTTTGAACAAGTTTGAAATGACTGGCATAGATATATCTAATCATCAGGTTTGCTTATTATGTTTAAATTTCTGCTTCTACTGCATTGCTGACACCATTTTCGTTAAAAATTAGATTTATTTATGCTGTCTACCTTTTTTTCTTGGTCAGTAGTGCTAAAAGTTTATTTTTAAAACACCAACCTCTGGCTCTTTTTTTTTAATTTTTTTTTTATTTTAAAGAGAATAAAACAAAAGAGGGCAGAACAAAGCAGATCAGAACAGAACAACATAAGCAACAAAGCACTTTACAATAAGACAACCAGACATTAACAGTAGCTATCAAAATATCTCTTTCTCTGCTATAGTTTAGCATAGTTTCAAATACAATAGCAAACATACCCAAATAGTATAAAACCATTCAAAAGAATGAAAGAATTACAGGACATTCTGAACTGAATAACAGAGAATGATCAATGGCTACTATAAGATCTCACTTTTAACAAAAAAAATTTGTTTATATTATCACATATATTAAAATCCCAATAAGACACAACATGATAGAACCGATGGTAATAGCAGAGTAGAAGCATGGTAAGACTTCTAAGCAAGACGATATTAAATCAGCAATGGCTGCCATAATGTTTTGTTTTCTTCAAAACAGCTGTTCATACTATCATGCATAATAAAGTCAAACAAAACAGAATAAAACCATTCCAACTCATGAATGAAAACATTGAAAGGCTTCAAAGCAATGAAATGGGAAATCATGATTACTATAAAATCTTATATACTCTTATCAACTCTCATACTAGGGAGACTATACGGTATTTACACATGTGAGTTTGGTTTATTTCTCTTATGAGTATGGTCTCAAGTTGTGTCCATTTATTTATAAATATCTCAATGTGATCATTCTTTATAGCTGAGTAGTACTCCATTGTATAAAAATGCCACAACTTTTTTATCCATTCCTCAGTTGATGGGCACTTAGGTTGTTTCCAAGATCTGGCTATTACAAATTATGCTGCTATAAACATGGGTGCACATATATATCTCTGTGGTATGATGTTTTCAGTTCTTCTGGGAATATTACTAGAAGTGGAATAGCTGGGTCAAACAGGACTTCCAAACCCAGCTTTTTGAGGAATCTCCAGACTGACCTACACAGTGGTTGCACCAGTCTACACTCCCACCAACAGTACAAAAGAGTTCCTTTTTCCCCACAGCCTCTCCAGCATTTATTGTGGGTAGTTTGTTTTATCCTGGCCATTCTTTCTGGGGTGAGATGGAATCTCAGTGTGGTTTTAATTTGCATTTATCTAATGACTAATGATGATGAACATTTTTTTCATGTATTTATTTGCCATTCATATTTCTTCATCTGAGAACTGTGTATTAATTTCAGATAGCCATTTTTGGATTGGGTCTTTGAATTTCGAGGGTCTGATTTTTTAAAATTCTTTATAAGTTCTAGACAGAAGTCCTTTGTCTGAAGGACAGTCCATTAAGATTTTTTTCCCAATTTGTGGGTTTTCTTTTCACTCTGCTGGAAATCTCTTTTGACATGCAGAAATTCTTTAATAAAATATGGTCCCAGTTATTGATTCTGGTAAGTATTTCCCGTGCGGTTTGATTCTTGTTCATGAATTCTTTACCTACCCCTATCTCTTTGAGATTTTTACCTACTTTTTCTTCCAACAGATTTAGTGTTTCTGTCTTAATATTTAGATCTTTGATCCATTTAGATTTTAGTTTAGTACATGGTGATAGGCATGGGTCTAGTTTTAGTCTTCTGCATATGGATAGCCAATTTTTCCAGTACCATTTGTTAAAGAGACTGTTGTTCTTGAACATAGATGCAAAAATTCTCAATAAAATATCAGCAAACAGAATGCAGCAAATCATCAAGAAGATTATACACCATGACCAAGTGGGATTCATCCCAGGAATGCAGGGATGGTTCAACATACATAAATCAATACATGTAATCCACCATATCAATAAAACCAAAAGTAAGAACCACATGATCATCTCTATAGATGCAGAAAAAGCTTTTGATAAGGTCCAACACTCATTCATGATAAGAACCTTACAGAGAATTGGAATAGATGGTCTTTACCTCAATATGATAAAGGCCATCTATGACAAACTAACAGCCAGCATCATATTAAATGGCCAAAAACTGAAAGCCTTTACCTTAAAATCAAGCACAAGACAAGGATGTCCCCTATCACTGCTCCTATTCAACATAGTACTGGAAATACTAGCCAGAGCAATTAGACAAGAGAGAGAAATAAAAGGAGTAAAGATAGGAAAAGAGGAAGTCAATTTATCATTATTTGCAGATGACATGATACTTTACATAGAAGACCAAAACTCCATTGAAAAACTCCTAGATATAATAAATAAATTCAGCAATGTAGCTGGATACAAAATCAATACTCAAAAATCAATAGCATTTCTATACACTAACAACAAAAATACTGAGAGAGAAATAAGAGAAGCCACACCCTTCACACTAGCATCCAAAAAAATAAAATCCTTAGGAATTAATCTCATGAAAGAAGTAAAAGAGCACCCCAGGGCGGGAAGCAAGAAGCAACAGCGTTTTCTGAGATCCGTACCATGTTGGAACTTAGGGCACTGAGCCAACCAGCAACCAGCCTGCCGCCCTGGTAAGTGACTGTGGTCTGGCAAGCCGCAGCCACCCCAGGGCGGGAGCAAGAAGCAACAGCGTTTTCTGAGATCCGCGCCATGTTGGAACTTAGGGTGCTGAGTCAACCAGCAACCAGCCTGCCGCCTACCAGGGTGCAGGCTTAGAATCAAACATACCATATCCCCCCCCCCATTAGCAATTGGGATCCAGGGATCTGGGTATCTCTTGGGAGGTGACCATATGTGGTGCAGCAAATGAGGGGAGTTTCCTTCTACTATCTCTGAAGGCAGATATTTTTATCGCCATTTTGCTTTGTCCTGATTAACTGTGTTGCTCTATTCAATATTGTGTTTTGATGTGTTCTATAATGTTGTGTATTTCTTTTGATTCTGCTGTACCTAATAGAAGAACAACTATTGTGAAGATAACGAGATATACAGTGGTGCCTATTACTATTGTCCTGGTGACGTGATGTTCTGTGCCAATTTCACTATACTGTCTCAATTGGCTTTATTCCATCCTGTTTTGTTGTATATTACTACCTCTAAGTTAATAAAAATGAAATAAAAATAAAACAATAGAACATGAGAAAACAAGGTAACAAAGTATCTCCAAAAACTCCCAACTCCACCAAAGCTGATTCATGTGACATGGATGAGGAGAAACTCAAAAACAAACAACAGAATTATATAAGGTGATTAAAAAGGAAATAACAACAACAAAACAGATCAATAAGGTACTGAGCAAGCTGAAACATGATATAACTAAACAGATAATGTACTTAAAACGCAAAAGGAGGTAAAGAAAATGCTCTAAAGGATATAACTTCATGTATGTTTAGGTGTGTGGGATTGATAACCACATTACTAAGTTTTTGTTGGATCATTGAACAGAACTGTTTGCATTGAGCAGAACTGTTTGTCCACTTTGTATGTCTTAATTTTGTAACATGAACAACTATTTCTAAGAAGACAATATGTAACTTATCAGGTAGTGATTTCTTAATGTTTTTTTGAAATTCTGTATTATTTCTACCTTTTATTCTGTTTTGCTTTTTTTCTCTTTAAATAAAATTTAAAAAAATAAAAACAAAGAAGTAAAAGAGCTATACAGGGAAAATTATAATACCCTGAAAAAGGAAATCAAAAAGGACCTAAGAAAATGGAAAGACATCCCTTGTTCATGGATAGGAAGAACAAACATAGTGAAAATGGCCATTCTCCCAAAATTACTATACAGATTCAAAGCAATCCCAATCAAAATACCACTAACATACCTCATAGATCTAGAGAAATCACTCCTAAAATTCATCTGGAACCAGAAGAGACCTACAATAGCAAAGGCAATTCTAAGCAACAAAGGCAAGGCAGGAGGCATCACAATCCCTGACTTGCAATTATACTACAAAGCTACTGTAATAAAATCAACATGGTACTGGAATAAAAACAGACCTGAAGATCAATGGAATACATTGGAAGATACAACCACAACCACAAATTCAATCTCTGGCTCTTTTGATTCACTCTATTAGATGCTTGCCTTCTTATTCATTACCTCTCATTAGCATCATTTTTATTAAGTTAGCATTTATCCTGCTCCTCATCCTCCAACAATTTAAAAAAGATGATAATTTGAGATATAATTTAACCATTTAAAGCTATGAATTTTTGTCTTGAAAGTACATTGGCTGTACTCCACAAGTTTTGGTATGGGTTACTTTCATTATTTGACAATATTTTCTAATGATTTCTTATATCACCAGTAAATATTCAGATGTATATTTCTTTTTTTTGTGTGTGTGCCGGGGATCAAATTCATGACCTCGCATTTGCCAAGCAGGCATTTATGCCACTGAGCTAAACCCCCAGCCCCAGATGTATATTTCTTAATATCCAAAAGATTAGGTCTTTTTGTTATCTTTGTGTTCTTTTTCACTGAATTGCATTTTGGCCAGAGAATGTGAACTTGTAGACACTTTCTCTGTGATCACATGTGTGTTCAATTTTGTGAGTTCTGTGTGTGTTTAGCTGGTAGAGCACATGGAATAATGGTCTTCCACAAATGTATCTCTCCTAGTGCCCACAACATGTGAACTGTCACAATACACTTAAGATTGTGCTTAAGATTGCAGACCATCCTTGAAATGGAGAGAATATCTCAAATTATCCAGGTGGGCCCTATCTAATGCATGAGCTCATAAAAATGGAGAAATGTGTCCTATTAACGGGAAACATGACAACAGCAGGACAGATGAGGTGGTAGAAGCATGTTGCTGGCTTTGAAGGAGAGGACATCAGCAACCAAGGAACGTGGTTTCTCAGCTCCCAGTTGCTGAGAAACCCGCAGGCCAACAGCCAGACCCATGCGGGCACTTCAGTCCCACGACAGCAAGGACTGAATTCTGCCAACAACCTGAGAGTCCAGAAGCAGGTGAGTTTCCTTCAGTTTCCTTCAGTGAAAACTTGGCTTTGGCCAGTAAGACCCATATGAACTTCCAATCTATAAATTTATAAAGTAGTAAATCTGTGGGTTTTTTAAAAGTTGCTAAATGTATGATAATTTATATGACGGAAAATAGAAAACAAACTCCCAAAGTATATATTTTCCCATTACTAAGAACAGTGCCTTATATTTAATACATTAAGTAAAATTTGTTGATTATGTTTAAAAGGTGGATTGTACCCTTACTGTCTTAGAATAACTGAGAAATGAAAACATGAATTTTTTGTACATTTTTCTTTGTAGTTCTATCAATTTGTGCTTTGTATGTCTTGAAGCCATATTAAGTATATAGTCATTCAGAATGTTATACCTACTCATAACTGTCATATTTTTAATCTACTTAAAACACAAAATTAACATTTTTTACCCTTCTCAAAAACAAAACCTGGATTTTACGATATTTTAATTTGATTATCCTTATTTTAATTTATGCCATATGTTATTTCTTTATATCATATCTTATGTTGATCAATCCCACAACTTAGACAATTCTTTTTTTTTTATAATTTTATTTAAAGAGGAAAAAACAAAACAAAATGAAACAGAATAAAGGGTAGCAACCATACAGTATTCCAAGGAAAAAAGGAAAAGTACAACAATAAAACCTAAGAAATTATTACTTGACTAATTACATACTGACTTCTTGGAAATAGTTGTTCAAATTACAAAGTTAAAACATGTAAAGTAGACATTCAAACAGTGAGACTGTTAACAGTTCTGCTCCACGATCTGACA